>JAOVVI020005657.1:0-16279 GCA_028571085.2 Nepenthes alata
TCAAATCAAATTGTCCAAATGGGAAGGGTCACTACTCAAAGCCTTTCCTGCCGGCGGAAAGGGATTTCCAAATAACAAATAATCTCCCCGTCGGGAGCTGGCCAGAATCCAAATTCCAAATCCAAACGTAGTGACCACAACCCGGCACGTGCATGTGAAAATGCACGGCCAATGCAAATTTTCGTGTATATTTTTGTTGCACATACTAATATAAATATACATCGAGTCCAATAAATTTTTCGGGCTTTAATAAATGTCTAAAATCAAAAGCCCATATTTAAAACATCCACTTTAGCCATTAAACTACACATGCAAGTCCAAATTACATAAATTGAACAGATATAATTTTATGCATGTTAATAAAATTTCCAAACAGTGCCTAAAATACTTCAGGTATTAAATTAGACCAAGGAGGGGGTTACAGGTACTTGCCTCAATCTTATATCTCACAGATCTGACAAACGGAGGCTCCAGAATACCAAATCGCGTGCTTCGCTCCACTGCCGCGCCACCCGGCCAGCGACCCGCTTCTCCTTCTGCCGCGCTACAGCACCCCCCCTGGGTTCTCCTCCTTCCCTGCGCAGCACAGCCCCCGCACGCTCCAACCGACGCCAGGCACCGTCGCAGCACCGCCGGCCACCGACCGCCGACAGCAACCGCAGCGTCACAGCCTCCCACCGAGCTCCCCCCTTCCACAATCGCGTATCTCCTTCCCCTTCGCCTTCGCTGCGAACGCCGACGACCGCCTGGTCGATTTCCCCCTCGCCGCACCGACACCAAATCACTCACGGCCACCGATGACCAAATTTACCGCTCCGATTTCATCGTCCAACGCCGGCGTCGCCATCGCCGCTTCCTCTTCCACCGTGCGCAGCGCCAGATTTTGGGCCCCGAAGCCCTTTCTCTCTCCTCTGTTTTCTTCTTCTTTTCCCCTCTGTTTTCTTCTTCCTTCTTTTTCTCTCCTGAGCCAAACGTCTCCCCCCCTTAAATAATAATAATAAATATTATTATTATTATTATTTTTTTTTTTTACATTATCTCCAATCCAATTTTCATCCTTATCCTATAACCTTATCCCAACGTAATCTCATCCCCTTTTCTTTCTCTTTTTTTTTTATACTAATTATATATATATATATATATAATCCTTTAATATATATATATATATATATATACCCAATGGATACTCGCATAACGAACGCCAACCGTAAAATTTTAATATTCCACTAAAATTTTTCAGTATAAAAAAAAATCATCCAACTTGTTCAAATTCTCATTAAATATTAAAATACGTTCAATGAGATTCGGGATATTACAGGAACCAAGAATCATATCACTACACCAGATGACCGGTAAAGAAAATAACTTAAAAAATAACATGTGCTGAAGGTTCTCTAAAACAGCAAGACAGGGCAACCTGGTAAGATCTAGTCCAATCCTGCCCTGCTATAAGCCAGATATCAGCCCAAAAGAGATCCTCAAGTATCTCGGCACTTACAACCCGGTCATTTACATCTCGGTCGATTGCCACGCACTAGGCCGTTTTTACCTCTGTTGATGGCATCTCAAAATTTAGCACACAACCTCGGTCAAAGTAGATCAAAAATTAGCATCGCAGATCTTAATAGAAAGTCGGTCCTTAAACAAATACCGCGGTTGTTTTGAAAGGGGGACAATCTAGAAACATGCCAACGAAGTTCTCAAGCAGTCATCATCTCGGTCTATTTCCAGGCAATGGTAGACTTTGGTTTCCCTTTCCAGACTACAATGAGTCTAACCCTAAGCCATCTTTAACAGTCAGTTGAGCGATGATCTTCAGCATTCCTCAAGTTCGATAGTGGGATACTCCATCTTATCAGAATAGATCTGTTGCTTTGCGTCCTATCAAAGGGAATGTTTTCAGTTTACGGTGAATCGCAGAAGTGATTTTATAAATGACTTGGGTTTCATTCTGAGGCACTGACTTATTGAAAATTTGTTAGTTTCTTTTATTCCAAATAAAGTAAACAGTAGCGGCAAGAGTGAGGCAAAAAGAGAGTGCTTTGAGGTTTTTTCCTTTTCATATGTTTGCGGCCCAGATAATGTTTGTAAGCCATTCTAAATATGGCAAGCTAATTCCTGCCTTTCGGCGCATCATACGCCAAACTTCAGAAGAGAAAGGGCAAGTAAAGAATAGATGTTCATGACTTTCAGTTCCATTTGCACACATAATACAAGTTGACGGTTGCTGAATGTAAATGGTAAACCAATCCAATGTGCTAACCCTTTGGCGCATTACCATCCACAGAATAAAAGCATGTGCCGGAGTGTACTTAGGGCCCCAGACAATAGTAAACCAAGCCACTTTTTCTTTTGGTTCCTGAAATAACCCATGTGCTGATTTGGTTGAGAAAACCCTAGAGCTGCCTTTACACCATTTAACCACATTTCTATGGGAGGAATCCGGGTTATAATGTGGCATGTTATCCGCAATCGCAGCAACCTCCATGTCAAGAGGATTAGGCCACTTCCATTCTCCTTGATGGATGATATCCTTGACTTTTGCGTCGACAGACAAACCAGCTATACACCTGACTCTCTCATCGAACCGTTCATAGAGAAGTCCAAGGGTGTGCCAATAATCCTGCCAAAGGAAAGTGTTGGCTCCATTACCAATATGGTAGAGGATCTTGGGGCGTAGAATAATACAAGGCTTCATGAGGCGTGCTCGATTGAGCACTCCCACAATTATAAAAAGGGGCACGCATTTTCTTCACCCATTTCGCGACGCTCCAGCAAAGAACCGAGGGGGAGAAGAGGGAAAGGGAAAGATGAAACGGGGCAATCCGCTCATTCCGCTCCGATCCGTGTAAAAATAACGGTAGATTAGGCTCAGGCAAGTATATTTTAAACGTTATATACCCTTTTTACAGTGTTTCAACATCTCCATGTTATCGTTTATGCTCTGAATCTCTTGCTATTCGATATTTTACATGAATAATGCATGAATCTCATGACATTTGGACTAGGTTTCCTGTTTATGTATGTATATTGTAACTGATAACTCTGATATCATAATTTGACTCACGTTTTGCCTCCGTTTCATATCCAAATAGCGTAGTGCAAACCCTAACTCAAAAAATTGGGGGTTTTTGGTTTAAATGCATAATTTTGTATATATATTTGGATTTATGGCATCGATTTCATGAATAAACATGTGTTTGGTATTCGATTCACGCCCGGAAGTCTTGTATGGAACCTTAGAACGAAAATTTGAGGATTTATGTTGGAAACTTGGTATTTTTAGATTTAAATGCAAATTTGGTACTTTATTAAAGTTTATTCAATGATTTGTATCCGAAAATTTAACATGGAACTCCATTATCGAACTATGAAAGCCTTCTGAAATTGTTTAAAGGATTAATTGTATGAAATTTGGACTTGACCCTAAAATATGATGAACTTTAGTTACAGACTCTTGAGCAAATTATTTAAATTAAATTAATTGATAAGCAAATCGGACCTAAAACTGTTGTATAGTTAGATAATGTTCTCCAGTATACCTTATAACGTTACGGTTATGATAATCGAGGATACTATCAAACCATCAAACTATCGGCCTTTGATTGTGCAGATTGAATATAATTTGTTTTTGATTATTAGTCCCTCGACTAGTAGAGTATACTAGATGGGTCATTAGGATATCGAACTAGAGTTTTGATGAGCGATTAAAATTGAAACCGATTTTATGAAATTTGTCACTTGTATATTGATTTATACTTTGTTAATGTCTTCATGGCCCTTGCCTTGTTGCATTATGATTTATATGTTGTGAAATACTTTATTTTACTGTGATTTACATGAAAGGTTTATACTGTATGTTTTGGTACTTTGTTGGATTTCGACTGACTGTTTACTATTTTTTTCTCCAGATGAGAATGTAGAACTGGTACTAGATAAAAGAGAGTAATTTAAAATTTAACCTGAAGACTTTGGGAGAACTGAAGAATTTTGGAGAATCTTAAAAAGATATAGTTTGAATGTAAATACTAAATTTTGTATATGGATTATATGTATATGAATTTAGTATATGAAATGTATGTGATACATGTGATGAAATAGAAATTATGCTTCCGTAGATTTACATAGTTGCTTCCGCTATATATTTTTTGTATTTTGTACAGGTCCTAGACGACATCTCTTATATATTTTCAATTTAGTGGATAGGATTATATTTGAGCTATGGATAGAAGCGGCAAATTAGTGGTCCTGTGTATGTGTGTTATAGGTTAAAATGTGATATTCGAATAGTTGTGTGCTTAAATAGATTGTTTAATAAAGGTTGTGTTTTTTGTTTTGACCTAGGTGCAGAGGAAACTCTGCCCAAATTCCAGCAATATTTTAATGGTTTAAGTTTCTATATCTGTTTAACGGAGGGTCCTATAAGGATTAGGATCCATTCTATCACAAGTTGAGTGGTATCATCAAGTTTAAAGATGAGATATTGGTCTTGTGGCTCTTGACAACCCTGTCGAACTCTTGGGAAATGCTACAGATCACCATTATTAATACTGCTCCAAATGCCGTGGTGACTCTAAAACTAGCAAAATGAGCCATGCTAGACGAGGAGATGAGACATCGATCACAGGGGTCTTCCTCCTCTCAGCACTCTGAACTACTGGTCACCGAGTCACAAGGAATGAGTAAAGGGCATGGTTCTAAGTCCAGAGAGAATAGTCGAAGCAAATCTCTATCGAGGTATTAAAATCTCAAATGCCACTACTGTAAAAAAAGGATCACATTAAAAAATACTGTTATAAGTGAAAGTGTGAGAATACATAAGGTAAGGAGAACAAACCCGACAAGGCTCAAGACAAGGAAAGAGTCTCAGTTGTTACTAATAGTGACCTCTAGTTGGCGTGTGAGGACAAAGTGGTCAATCTAATCGAGCATGAGTCCGACTGGGTAGTAGACTCTTGTGCATCACTCCACGCCACATCATGGAGGAGACTCTTCACATCTTACATTCCGGGTGATTATGCAGTGTTAAAGATGAGTAATGAAGGGATGTCCTAAGTCATTGACAAAGGTGACATGTCTCTTATTACCAACAATAAAACTCAGTTGCTGGTAAAGGATGTATGACATGCCTTGAACATTGAATGAATTTGATTTCAATAGGCAGGCTAGACGATGAAGGGTTCTACAACACTTTCTATGAAAGGGTACAGAAACTGACTAGAGGGTCTCTAGTAGTTTTCCATGGAAGGAAGGTCTCCAGTTTGCATGTGTTGTAAACATCTATCGTAGCTTGAGAGGTATATGTTGTGGGCAGTGAGGAGTCATTGAATTTGTGGCATTGTCGGCTGAGCCACATGAGCGGGAAGGGACTGAATAGTCTGCCGAAAAGGACTTTCTCCAAGGTATAAAAGAAGCTAAGCTAATGACATGCCTACACTGCTTAGCGGGGAAGTAATGATGAGTCTTACTTCACAGAGACTCATCCACCAGGAAGGCAAAACTACTTGAGTTGGTTCGCACCGATGTACGTGGCCTGTTTAAGGAGAAGTTGCTCGGAGGAACATTGTATTTTCTCATATTTATTGATGATTGTTTAAGAAATTTATGGGTGTATCCACTTAAGTCAAAGGATCAAGCCCTTAGCATTTTTGAACATTTTCATACCTTGATGGACGGGAAAATGTAGAAGCAGTTGAAGTGCATTCGAAATAATAACGATGGTGAGTACATCTAACCTTTTGATATGTACTATCGCTCATATGGTATTCAATATCAAAGAACCCTACTAAAAACATCATAGTTTAATAGAGTGGCCAAGATGATGAACCAAACATTGATGGAGAGAGTCCGTTGTGTACTCTCGGAGGAAAAACTATCTGTTTAATTTTGGGGAGAAGCCTTGAAAGCCTTGGCTTACATCATCAACTTGTCGCTGAGCGTCCCGTTGAATAGTGAAGTTCTAAAAAAGGTGTGGTTTGGTAGGAATGTGTCATATTAACCACCTGCAAGTGTTCGGGTGTAGGGACTTTATTCACATTCTAAAGGACGAGAGGACAAAATTATGGCCAAAGATGAGGGAATGCATCTTCCTTGACTATGGGGAAGATGAGCTGGGATATCGTCTCTATGACTAGATTAAGAAAAAGCTCATCCGGTCAAGGGATGTAGTATCTATGGAGGACAAGACATTCAAAGTTATTAGCAAGAAGGTGAAGGTCGTGTCCAACAATAACAGCAGCCGGGTTGGGGAGACAAATGATGAGTCTGTCTGACCGGTGCTGGTCCATGAGGAGGCCGGTGGTCAAAACATGAAGATGAGGATGATGCGATTCCTTATGACATAATTGAGCCTGCCGAGACCTTCCCAATCCAATGGTCCTCAAGAGCCACAAGGCTCTCTGTTCATTTATCAGCCAATGAGTATGTGTTACTCACTGATGGAGTGGTGTCATAAAGTTTTAACGAAGCTATAGAGGTTGAGCATAAAACAAAGTGGATGGAGGCAATGCAAGACGGGATAAATTCACTTTATGAGAATAACACCTTCGAGCTGACCGAGTTACCAAAGGGAAAGTGAGTACTGAAGAACAAGTGGGTCTTTGGATTGAAGATTAATTAATACAACCCACAACCAAGATATAAGGCAAAGTTAGTGGTGAAAGACTTTAACTAGTGGAAGGGTGTCGACTTTAAAGAGATTTTCACCCCGATTGTGAAGATGTTTTCAATTTTAGTGGTGCTCGGATTGGTGGCTATTCTTGACCTGGAGATCGAACAGTTGGATGTCCAAACAACATTTTTCCATAGTAACCTTGAGGGGAAAATTTACGTGAAGCAATTGGACGGATTCTTAGTCGAGGGGAAAAAACAAATGTTGTGACATTTGAGGAAAAGCCTATAAGAGTTGAAATAAGCTTTGAGATAATGGTATTAGAAGTTTGAGTATGTCATAATCGATCAAGGGTACTAAAAGACTACTTTGGATCATTACGTCTTTGTATAGAGGTTGTTCGAAGATGACTTTATTATTCTTGTATTCTATGTGGACGACATGCTAATTATTAGTTAAGACACGTCCTAGATTAAGGAGTTGAAGTAGCAACTCAAGAAAGCCTTTTCCATAAAAAAAATTGGGATCGACGAAGCAGATTCCGAGTATTAGGATATTTCACGATTGCATGGCAAGGAAGTTATGACTGTCCCAGGAGAGTTACATTAAGAGCATGCTTCGGCGTTTCCATATGGAAAAGTCTAAACCAGTGAGCATCCCATTAGCCAACCACTTTAGACTGAGCAGCCGACAATACCCTTCCTCGAATGCTGAAAAGGCACGTATGATAGGCGTATCCTACTCTTCAGCTGTAGGTAGCATGATGTATACTATGGTGTGCACAATACGAACATAGCTCATACGGTTGGCACAGTCAGCCATTTTCTATCAAACTCTAAAAAGGAGTATTGGTTCGTGGTGAAGTAGATACTGAGATATCTTCGATGAACCTCCAAATTGTGATTGTAGTTTAGAGACGACAAGCCAGACCTGATCAGATACATTGATGTCGACATGGTAGGCAATGCTGACTCCCAAAAGTCCACCTCAGGATACATGGTCAAGTTTGTGGGAAGAACAGTTTCTTGGCAATAAAAAATGCAGAAGTGCATTATTCTCTTTTCCACCAAGGTAAAATTTAATGTTGTGATAGAGGCTAGTAAAAAAATATTGTGGTTTAAAAAGTTTATCCGGGAGCTTGGCTTCAAACAATAGAGGTACGTACTATTTTGTGACAATCAAAGTACAATCCACCTCTACAGAATCTCCTCATTCTACTCTAGATCGAAGCACATTAATGTTCGATATTATTGAGTGTGAGATGTCATTGACTCGGAGTTATTGGCACACGATAAGGTTAGGACCGAGAACAATGGGTTGGATATAATCACTACGATAATGCCGAAGGAGAAGCTTGAAGTTTGTTGCAGTATTACCGAAATGACAGATATCGTCCCACACGGTCGTTAGAGGAAATTTGTTCGGATATGGGTTACTCCCATATAGGTTCATATCTAGTTGACAGGTTGATCAAAGGTTTGGTCGAACACGCACATGGGGTACAATACTCAGGTAGAATACTGTTGTGTTCACGAGCGCTTCATATGCGTGGCAAGCGGCCGGAGGGCAACGAAGTGCGAGGGCTAAAGGGCGTCCAACTGGATTGCTTAGCCGAAGGGCGTTCAGCTGGACTACTTGGCCAAATGATGACTAGTCGGACTGCCTGATTGAAGGGCGACCATTTGGTGAAATTGAGGATCGGTCGTACTGAGGGGCCGACCGGATTGAAGATGTTGAAGGCCAACCATGATTTATGTAAACTGTGAAAACGTGGGAAATGATGATTGGAAAGTTGGTGCGTGATAATTGTGTGATTATTGTTTATCTACTATTTGTCGTTGTCATTGTTATTTTTTCCTCTTGATCCAACTGATTTGTGAGCTGATTCCCAACAAATTGAACCTCAAAGAAGAACTATAGTTTTATCAATACATGAACCAAATCAGTAAAAATAATGATTTAATTAAATGAGGTAGATGAAAATCGATTTTATTTTTCGCTCAGCATGAATTTATTATTCAACACTGATTTTAGCGAAATGAGATGTACTCAAGTCTATTTGATTTTTAACGTCAATGAGTTTATATTTTTAACATTTTTTGATAAGCAATATTTCGAATATGGATATCAGATACACTATGATTTATTTTTCACTTACTTACCAAAAATAAATAATTTATTTTTCACATTTTTATGTAATTTTTTTAGTTAATATAACGGTCTACCACAAAATAAAATTTTTATGGGAGTAACATTTTATTTTAATTTTTAAGAAAAATGAAAATAAAAATGAAAGTGGCGTTGTTGGTGGTGGTGCGTGCTCAAACCTTGAACCTTCCGCCCCGTGCATATCACCGCCGGGAAACACTTTGTTCGCTTAGTACTGTTTTGTTTACCGTAATTAAATATGTTTCGTTTTGGCACCTTCATTCCTACCAGTAGTGTTGTGTTGCATATTAGGCACGGATCAATTTATTTAAAAAAAATATTTGTAACATATTATTAAGATTTTTTTAGATAAATTTAAAAATAATTATATAATAAAATTTATAAAAAAACCCAAATTTAAAGATTGAGACTTTGTGTCTGATGGGCGCTTGAACTGTACTCATGCGTATTTTGAGCAGATTGGGTAGTGCTTAGTGTGTGTCGATATGATGCTTGTACAATGGTGAGGCTTTGTTGTGGTTCTTAATACGTTCCCGTTGGGCACACATATGCCGATTGTGCTTATAGCCACGTCTGCGCACAATTTTCAGTCATGACATAGGAGAGAAAGAAAAGACAGGAAACATGGAAAATAGGAGAGGAACAAGAAGAGAAAAGAGAGAGATGGAAAGATATTTTAAAACTTTTGGAGCTCAAATCTTTTAGATTAAAATGTTAAGATAATTATTTTTAAACCAAATCTTTAATTTATTTCAAATTTCTTCTAATTTTATTTATATTTTATATTTTATTATACATGTATACTACGCTTTACATCCCTATTTCAAATATTATTTCATTTATATAATTTTATTGAAGATGTATACTACTCTTTACATCCCTATTTCAAATATTATATTATTTCATTTATATAATTTTATTGAAGATTTTGAGATTTTATTCAGTTTTAACGATAAATTTGAAAGATTTGTTCATTTATCCCTTAATAAATAATTTTTTTATGACAATATATATATATATATATATATATTTTTATTTACAAAGAAAGAGTCACCAAATCATGCATTTTGAACTTACATATAATAATTAATGCATGTACTTTAAATAAAACTCTATTTTGTTATTTATTTTGATATTTCTACCTTTTCATATAACAAAAAAAAATTGTATTTATATTTTTTCATAATAAAAGTTTAAAATTTTTTCTACGGTGAGAAAAAGTTTGGACTATTTTATTATAAAGTTCTCCAATTTGATTTTTTCAAACTATGATAGGAAATTAAAAAAATAATATATTTAAATATCGTATTATATTAAGACAAATTTAAATATTTTACTTATCATCTATAGTAGTAAAAAGAAGTGTGTTTGACCCCATATGTAGAGAAAAAATTATAAATAGTCTTCTTATGAGTCTAAATAATAGTAATTTTATCTAGAATTATCTAAAATGTATATAATCATTCCTAAATGTTAATCTTTTAGTTCTTAATTATCAAATTTTAGTATCTTTTGGTTTTATAATATTATTGTCTACATATAATTTAATATTTAATATGTTTGATAGTTTGAAAATTATAGGTTTTGATTGATATTCAAATTTATCGGATTTTTATACTTTAGACTTTGAGACTTCTGGGTTTATGATATTTGGGCATTCAAGCCTTTGGATAATGTCATATATTTGGATTTTTTATTAAAATTATAAATTTTACTTTCGAAATTATATTTGGATATTTGACAGATTTAGACATTTGACATTTGAACATTTGATATTCAAATTATTTGATATATATTAGATTTCACACACATTTTATTATTTTTATTCTTTTGTTCTGATTTATTGGACTTGTATTCATTGTCATATATATATAATTGTTAAGTTTTAATCTCATAATTTGTCCTTTTTTAATTTCATCCATATTAGAAGATTTGAAAATTTGTAGGATCCGGAAACAAAATATTTGAAGATTTGGTTATTAAATATTAGTATTTGCATTTGCATTTTGTTTGCATTGGGATTTTTATTCGATGTCTGTTGTATAATGTTACAATCACAGTCTATTTATACTTAGGATTTGATGAGTCCAGTACGAATATAGGCCAGCTAGAAATGAGGCCCAACCGGTAGAAATGCCTTGTTAAGTGGTGGGGCCCAAAAGGTTTCGTGCGAAGTCCAGCACCGCGAGATGGATCTTGGGTAGGACAGGCCGCACCTAGGCCCACTGGACAATCCTGACACGCGCCCAATTGCAATTCATCTGTGCTTTCCCCTTGACGCCTGTAAACTGATAGCGCAGAAGACGCAGGCTTAGAGAATGCTAGCTAATGACAGATGCGGTCAACTCTGGCTGGACGTGGCACCTGCCGCCCAGCAACAGCTTAGCCAATCACAACAAAGGGCAGCCAGGCCCGTGTCTACCATGCCCTGTGACAGTTACCTTGCTACCACATGTAACAACTGATACCGGTGGCTACCACTAGTGCATAGCGAATAGCAAACCTTGGCAGGACACCTGCCATAGGTTCCCGCACCAAAAGCCTCCTGCATGGTGCTCTGCAAAGGGGGTTCAGTCATCCAAAATCACTCAAGGCACCTCAAGGCTATCACAAGGTAAGTTTTGAACCCAAAATTTGAGCTTAGACTCTCAACGAATGGAGAAAGAGCCCAGCTCTCTTTCCTCCAACGCATCGTCGCTCCTACCTAGCAACCGTAGTGAGCTACTCTCCGAAGTGTACAAAAGGAGCCCTAGCCTCCTCTGATCCTCACTCGCACCCCATGCATACAACATCCTCTCATTCCATATTTCGTTTACCTTCACACGCTTGTATATTTTTATTCTTTTTGAAAGATTACTGACTTGAACGTCAAATGATAAATCAGGGAGTGAGACACACTAATCCTCTGATCTCTTGCTAGCTATTTGTGGTATGCAAAGCCCAAATTGAGAGACGCGGAGATCGGACCCGTTCGAGTTTTACCTGACATAAGGAATCTAAAGACTCCCTAATCTACACAGTAACCCGGACCTGAGGATGCATCATTGGGGCCATCTGTGGGAACAACAATAAAGTCTAACCACCTGTCATCACATCCTCACTCAAAGTTAGAAAATGGTCAACACTCGAGCGCAAGTTAGCGTGCCAACGAGGGACACAGCTTCCCATGGTGACTATCCCTCAGCAGGTAGTCATGCCAGCGAGAAGCCTGAGCCTAATGTGCACAAGCTTGCCGCAGACGTGGACGACATGAAGTAGATACATCAGATACTATGCGCTCGGGCTGGCACACAATGGTTGAGAGCTCCTCCCCCAGCCCCCAGGCATCAACCTCTAGATGAAGGGGCCATGGGCCGAGGCTCCCAACAGTAAGACTAGCAAGGCCTGACGATGCCACGGCCCAGACGGCCTCAGGTTGTAGGGCCCGAACATCATAACGGAGCCTTCTAAACAGGGAAGCACCAGAAGAAAGCCCAAATCGGAGAAATTCCCACAAATTTTGTAGTGACTAGGGGCCTTCGACCAAGGAAGGGCTCGTGCAGTACGCAGTCACCCTGTGTAGGTAGCCACCATGACTTGCACACCCCCCGGAGAACTCTGAGCTTAGAAATTTCATCAACAACAAGAGGAATAGATCCTCCCATTAGATGGAGGAGAAAATAGAGAAAATATGGTAGCACGTGTTCAAGGGGGAGGCTAGCAGACAAACACTCAACCTGAGGAGGTCACCATTCACCATGAATATCTTGACATAGCTACTCCCCCTCAAGTTTAAGATGCAGGCGCTGGATGTGTACAATGGAAGTACGGATCGATAGATCACATGGATTACCTTCGGACGCTGCTAACCTTCCATGAGGTGAGTGAGGCCAACATGTGCTAGTGCTTCCCTCTAATACTCAAGGAGGATACTAGGCTCTGGTTCCATGGGCTCCAGTCAAACTCCATCCAATCATTCGATGAGCTCGCCGACTACTTCCTGTGCTAATTCGCTTCCAGCCTAAGGGATGAAAAGAAACCCTAACACCTCATCCACCTTCGACAAAAGCCTGAGGAAAGCCTGAAGCGGTTCCTCAACCACTTCACTGCGGAGGCCCGCTGGATCCTTCAACTCTTTGGTGAGATGAAGTTGAGTGCCTTCATCGTTACATTAGTAGCTGGAGAGTTCTTCAAGAACCTGGCACAGCAATGCCCCTAGACCTTCCGAGAAGCGGAGGCCATCGCTTAGGCCTAGATAGCGGTCGAGGAGGCCAACAAAGCGAAGCATCGCGAACGTATGGATTGACAACTCAACGGTTTGATCGTGGGGAAGAAGAGAAATGGAGACGACGGTTGCTCCCGAGAACCTAAAAAACAACCACGTTTGAGCCGAGTGTCCGAAGGGAGCACAGGCCCCTGGCCCTGACGCCCATGAATGACACCCACTCGAACATCCTGATACAAATCTGAGATGAGGTGTTCTTGAAGTTGCCCAAGGCATTGAAGAATTTAGAGGCCGAAAACCAGACCAAATATTACCATTTTCACCGGTCCTTGTGTCACACCATAGAGGATTGCTGAACCCTGTAAAACGAGATCGAAGACCTAATCTGTTGGGGGCACCTCATATGGTTCCTGAGAAGCCTAGGGTAGGCCCCCGAGGCAGCGAGCGATGACACCAGAGAGCAGCAGAGGAATCGTGTCGCCGCCGGGGTTGTCATCATAGTTTTGAGTAGGCCGACCAAGAGTGGTGCCCGAGACCATCCCAAGGCCACATCGAGCAGCAAGAGAGCGAGGGTAGGGGTTAGGAATGATGTCAATAATTTTAGCGACGATGATATGACTCATATAACGCCTCCCAATTTCAACCATCTTGTTGTATCTACCATTATTTCAGATTGTATATTAGACTACCAGCTGAAATAAATTTTTATTGATAATAAAAATTCTTAAAATTTACTGTATCTCGACGTATTTTTTAAAATTGAATTGAAAAAGAGCCAGATGAAAGTGGCCGAGGTCCCTCTGTACGGCTTGGACAATGAACCGGTGCCTATACAGGGAGAAGTCTAGCTTGAAGTCACGATGGGGACTCACCTGCATACAGCCACCCAAACGCTGACGTTCCTTATCGTCGACTTGCCATCGGCCTACAATGCCATCTTAGGCTGACCATTCCTAACTACCTTTGGGGGGTGACGTCGATCCCCCACTTAAATGTGAAGTTCCCGATGCCATATGGAGTAGAGGAGGCACTAGGTGACCAAATGATGGGACGGACGTACTACCTGTCCTAGGTTTGGCTGCTCTCAGCTGACCAGCGGAGGATCTAGACTTCCGTAGTGAGTCCACACTATAACAAGCCTAGTCTAAAGAGTCAACAAACTTGGTCCTCATGGACCCAAATAAGCTCGAGAAATGCGTAGCTGTCGGTAGCTCCCTTCTGACGCTGAACTATGACTAGCTTGTAAGCTTCCTCAGGCAGAACTTCGATGCTTTCATATGCACCCCTGGTAACATACCTGGGATACCGGCTAGAGTAATGGTCCACAAGTTGGGCGAGGTCCCTCTGTACAGCTTAGACAATGAACCGGTGCCTATACAGGGAAAAGTCTAGCTTGAAGTCACGAAGGGGACTCACCCACGTACGGCCACCCAAACGCCGACGTTCCTTATTGTCGACTTGCCGTCGGTTTACAATGCCATCTTGGGCCGACCATTCCTAACCACCTTTGGGGGGTGACATCGATCTCCCACTTGAATGCAAAGTTCTCGATGCCATATGGAGTAGAGGAGGCGCTAGGCGGCCAAATGATGGGACGGACGTGCTACCTGTCCTTGGTCACTCCGGCCGCTCTCAGCCGACCAGCGGAGGATCTAGACTTTCGTGATGAGTCCACACTACAACATGCCCAGTCTGGAGAGTCAACGGACTTGGTCCCCGTGGACCCCAATAAGCTCAAGAAATGTGTACCTGATGGTAGCTCCCTTCCAACGCCGATCTATGACAAGCTCGAAAGCTTCCACAGGTAGAACTCCGATGCTTTCATATGGACCCCTCGTAACATACTTGGGATACCGGTCAGAGTAATAGTCCATAAGTTGGGCCTCGATTTCGATCACAAACCCGTACGATAAAAGCGCAAGAACTACTTCATTGAAAAGCTAATTGCTATAAGAGAGGAAGTAAAAAGGCTGCACGACACCGGGTTCATAAGGGAGGTCCAGTACCTAGACTGGTTGTCAAACATTGTCCTTGTGAAGAAGAGGAATGGAAAGTGGCGTATGTGCGTCGATTGCATCGATATAAACAAAGCTTGCCCAAAGGACAGTTTTCCACTGCCAATGAATAACTGGTGGACTCCACATCTGGTCATGAGTTCCTGAGCTTTATGGATGTCTACTCAGGCTACAACCAGATCAAGATGCGCCCGAACAATGAGTACACCTCCTTCATGACCGACCAGGGGACCTCCTACTTAAGGTCATGCCCTTCGATGTGAAGGACACCAGCGCTACCTACCAATGACTGGTGAAGCTTTTTCGGGCAAGAGCTGATTGGGGTCTCTGCTGGAGCCAAGATCGCATCTGATGAGGCTGGTTTCGATTGGAGGGTTTTTCACCTCCGGATTGACTGGGCTTCTAAGCTCTGGCTGCTGAGGCCGAGAGCCCTGTCTCTTGTTTCATTGCGGAAGCTACGGGTTGGTGCTTCTGGTTTATGCTGCGCTCCTTTTCGGGTGCAGCTGTTTGAAGCTAATGCTATTATGCTGCTCGCTGGATCTGTAGCTGACGAACTGTCCTGTGCCCGGGTTATGAAGCCTCTCTGCCTGTGAGTTCTTTCTTTTTGGATGGGTTGGAGGGAGCCCGTTCTGCTCTGGACTGGGAATTATAGGCTGGAGTGCCGAAGAGCTGGGAGTGGACTGGTACGGACGTTGGAAATCCTTCGGATGCTGTGAATGATATGGTGGTTGGACTATTTCTTCCATGTTGCTCCTGTAGTTCATGCAGTGCAACTCTTCATTTCTGCTGTCCTCTGAGATGCTGTTTGAGGTGCCCTCATCTGTCTCTGCTTCTGCATCTGGTTGACTAATATGTCCCGTTTTGTGCGGTCGGTGGAGGCGATGTTTGTTGCTGTTGGTGCCACTTTTGCCTATCTAGTGACGGCATTCGCTGCTCCTTCAATCAAAAGGGTCCTAGTTTGCTGGCTCTGATGTTGCTCAGCCTGTGTTTCCTTCCAGTTGGAAGGTGTGTGGGTACCAGTGCATCTGGCATGGGGAAATTTGGTTGTGGTGCTGACGAGATGGCCCAGGACTTGTTTGGTTGAATGAGATATGTTGTCATCTGCCTATGCTGCTGCATTGAGAATGCGGTCGCTGGAGGGGTCGATGGCTATTGATTGCATTGAATTAAGGTTCGCTGCAATGCTCTGAAGCTGCCTCCTTTGGCTTTTTCTTGGTTTCTATTGTTGAGACCAGGAGCGGATTGAGGGGTTAGGGTGTCAATCTGATGTCTTGGTGCTTG
>JAOVVI020005658.1:469-11516 GCA_028571085.2 Nepenthes alata
TCAATACATATTGACCGGAAAGCGTGAGGGGAAATCACAATTCGGTCAACTCATGTTGATCGGAAAGCTGGAGGAAAATAAAATCCGGTCAACACATGTTGACCAAAAAGCAGGAGGGGAAAAACGTAACCCGGTCAACGCCTGTTGACCAAAAAATATAAAGAAAGACTTATCTGGTCAACACTAGTTGACTGGAAGAAAAAAAGGAGATCGAAAAATGTGAAGAGAAGTCAAAAAAGAGTTGACCGCCCGATTGATTGGTGATGACTAATTAAGGTCTAGATGACCATGCCTGAGTTTGTAACCAACTCCTAACCACCCCCGAGTGGTTGACTTGTCCTACCTACTACCGTCAGACCAAAGGCCTATAAATAGGGAACTAGAGAATTTAAGGAAATGGGAAGGGAAAGCTCTTGGCTAAGCTTTCTCGTGAAAAAACCAAGAAAGAATTCCACGCCGGCTTTGACTAAGGAGATTCAGGCTCTAAGTAAGGAGATTCAGGCAAGTGTAATCACCTTCTTTTTAAAACTCATGTTCAAAATGTAAGTATATCTGACTTTGATAAACTTATGTTAAAGTATGTATGATATTTGCTCTAATCATCTGAATTAAGAAAGAATTTCTATTAACGTCATGTTTGAGGGAAGCTCTATTATGCATTCTCATAAAGACCACCAATCGACCTTGCTTGTATTAAGCTTTGAAACCGGCCTTGATTTGAAATCGATATTTTGTACTATGATTTCAAAATCGGCATCGTATAATATTTTAAAATCGGCATCTAGTCTGTGATTTTGAAACCGGCATTTTGTACTATGATTTTGAAACCGACCTTGTATCGTATTTTGAAACCGGCGTCTGCTCTATGATTTTGAAATCGGTATTTTGTACTATGATTTCAAAACCAGCCTTGTATCGTATTTTGAAACTGGCATCTACTATGTGATTTTAAAACCGACATTTTGTACTATGATTTCAAAATTGGCCTTGTATCGTATTTTAAAACCGGAATCTTCTCTGTGATTTTGAAACCGGCATTTTGTCCTATGATTTCAAAATCGGCCTTGTATTGTATTTTGAAACTGGCATCTGCTCTGTGATTTTGAAACCGGCATTTGTACAGTGATTTTGAAATCGGCCTGATATCATATTTTAAAACTGGCATTTGCACTGTGATTTCTGGAAAAGCATAATTTTTGAAACTAAGTGTTTGATGGCCGAGTAGCTGCAGGCCTTAAATGTAGCCATTATTGAGATATGATGGTCGAGAGCTGTAGACCTTAAATGCTACTGTTTGATTTGGGTCATGACTACGACCTTAAATGTAGCGTTATTTGATTCAAAGGGTCGAGAGCTGTAGACCTTAAATGCTACCATTTGATTTGGGTTATGACTACGGACCTTAAATGTAGCATTATTTGATTCAGAGGGTCGAGAGTTGCGGACCTTAAATGCTGCCGTTTGATTTGGGTCATGACTACGGACTTTAAATGTAGTGTTATTTGATTTAGAGGGTCGAGAGCTGCAGACCTTAAATACTGCCGTTTGATTTGAATCATGACTACGGACCTTAAATGTAGCGTTACTTGATTCAGTGGGTTGAGAGTTACATATCTAAAATGTTGCCGTTTGATTTGGGTCATGACTACAGACCTTAAATGTAGCATTACGGTTGAGCACTGCAGACCTTAAATGTAGCTGATTTTGATGGAAATAAATTTAGAAATAGAAGCATGTTTTTGGAATCAAATTGCATGAAAATGACTTTGGAATATGTTTGCATCGACTCCAGCCATGTTTTATGAAACTGCACGTATATACGCCTCTATTGCATTCTATCTGTTTGCCTCACTGTTCATGACTATGCATGATTTACATATGAGTACCTTGCTGGGCTCTCTAGCTCACCCCTTATATTAATCAGATGATGATGATGACGAGCTTATACCGGACGAAAGAGAATGAGGTCCGATGGACTAGCTAAGCAGAATAGCTGGCCAAGATTGAGTAGCAATGCAAGAGCAAAATTGATGTACTCTCTTTTGATTATTTTGGAAAATATTTTGTAGGACACTTCCACTGTGAAAGTTTTGAAAGATTAATGATTATTAGTATGCTTCCGTACGATGTTATGGTTTGAGTAATTTATGATTCCTAGTGGCATCTCAGTTTATTTTTGAACCCTTCATGTCCGGCCAACCTCATCTTGGTCGGTTAAGAGTGAAACCCACGACCCCCTGGCCGCCAACTCTTGGAGTTGGGCCTTACGCGATCTTGTGCCAGCGATTGTAATATATATAAAAGAAAAGAAAAAAATTAAGTTCACCTTTTTAACCAGAGTGTATGATTGGTTTCGGTTGATGGACGGCCGCATGCGGTGGAATGTGTCCGATCCGTTACATCAATTTGCTATCGATGTTATACCTGAATCTTATCCCAATTTGAAGACTCCATGTAAGATGGTGCCATCTGAGTTGAAGAAATTAAAATAGCAATTGCAAAATCTATTGGAGAATGGTTTTATTTGGCCAAATGTTTTGGTGTGGGGTGCTTCAGTACTCTTTGGTGAAGAAAGATGGATCAATGGGTTTCTGCGTCGGTTATTGGGAATATGCATCCCCACCAAAGGATAGAGGATTTGTTTGATAAGTTGATCATTGGGAATTGATAGTTGATTTGTTTAATCAATTGCATGGGCTCAAAGTTTTTTAAAATCGATAAGCTTTCAAGGTATTCTTATTTGAGGATTAAGCGAGAGTATGTGCATAAGCTGCCTTTAGGTTAAGGTATGACCATTATGAGTTTTGATGATGCCTTCTGGATTGTTGAATGCATCGACACTAATCTTGTTGATCCTCAATGGATCAAGTGGATTTGTGCTATATTGTGATAATTCTAAGAAAGGTATGGATTTGTGTTGATGCAGTGTGGCTAAGTTGTTTCTTGCAGGTCAAGGTAGTTAAAAGTTCATAAGTAGAATTGCTCCACCCATGGTTTGGAGTCATCAGCAGAGATAATTGCTTTGAGGATTTGGATGTATTATTTGTTTTAGGAATGAGAAATGTTGGATGTAGTAAGGAGTTGTACTCTACGGTTGCACTCTCTAAGGTTAAAGAAACTGTTGTCATGTATTCAGGTACAACCTATGATTCAGAGAACATGGATTTGGGTAATGAGCCGTAATTGATGATCAAACCGTATTTGATGAAGATTGTTGAAGATTTGAATATTGAGTTGAGGGTAGCTTTCCTATGTGAGTAGAAGGCAATTCTCCACTTTTGGGATAGTATCTATGTTTTGAATCTTGAGAAATAGAAGGAGAAATTAATGAACGAGGCTCATAGATTGAGGTATGCAATTCGTTCTGGTTTTGTGGCATGGTGCATTGTGTGTCAGTATGTTGAAAGCCTCAAAGATTTTGTGCCCCCTTCCGATTTTTAGTTAGGAATGGGAGCATGTTTTGATGGATCCTGTTTTAGGGTTTCCTAAGATGGCGAGGAATGGAATGATGTTAAGGTGATTGTGGATAAGTTGATAAAGTCGACACATTTCTTAACAGTCAGGATTTTATTCTTGAAGTTGGCCCGTTAGTATATTGGCAATATAGTGTGGTTGCACAGTATTCTAGTTTTGAAGCTTCTGATTGTAATTCGAGAATTGTGTCAAAATTTTGAAAAAGTTAGCATAAGGAACTAGGCATTAAGTTGGAATGTAGCGTGACAGTAATTTGCAGTTAGATGGTCAATTAGAGTGGTGTAGCAAAAGCGTATTGGCCCATGACCTATATGTGTTAAGATTTTCTTTAAGGTTTAAGGAAATCAAATTTGAGGTTTGAGGTAGGTGATCATATACTTTTGAAAGTATTCTTGAGGAAAGAAATCTCGAGGTTGAGGGAAAAAGATAGAATTAAAGTCGAGGTGCATTGGGCTACTTGAGGTTTTCAGCAGATTGGAGAGGTAACCTAAAGATTGGCCTTACCTCCAAGTTTGGAGGATTATTATGATGTATTCAATGTATGTATATTGAGGAGATTTGTTTGTAATCCTTTGCATGTGGTCGGGTTAGGGCCGTTGCTAATTGGCAAAAATTTATTTTATGTTGTAGTTTCAGTTTAGATTATGGGATAGCAGGATCAAGTGTTGAGAAATGAGAAGATCCTATTGGCTATGATACTTTCAAGAAATCTTTCAGTTGAGGAATTGATATGGGAGCGCAAGGATGAGTTTGGGAGAAATCCCTATTTGTTAGCGGACTGAGACGCATAAATTTTGAGAACAAAACTTTTATAAGGAGGGGAGAATGCAATAACCCGATTCCCCATTTGATTTTTTTTGGATGTATTTAATAATTAGATAATTTAAATGTGATAAAAATTAATTATATATTATAAAGTTTTGAAAGAAATAAGATTGGTTGGTTGCTTCCCAAGGCATATCGGTGTTGGCACCTAAATGCTGGTTAGGTAATAAAAAGGAGAAAAAGAAAAAGAAAAAGAAAAAATAATAATAATAATAATAATAATAATAATATAAGGAGGAGAGAGGGAGGCAGCAGTAGAAAAGAGGAAAAAAGGGAAAAGGGAGAGAGGGGAAGCAGGGGAAGAAAAATAAAGAAGAAGAGAGAGAGGAGGTGGTGTGGTAGAGGCGTGCGAGGGAAGAAGAAGAAGAGGAGAAAGGAAAAGAGAAGGAGAGAGAGGGGGGAGGTAGAGGTGCAGGGGAAGGAGAATAAGAGAAGAAGGAAGGGGAAGGTGGGGCGGTTGTTGGCCAAAGAAATCAATGCTAGAAATGGCAACCAAGAAAACCTTAGCTCTATTCACTTTCCGTTATTTAAGAAATGCAAAGGCACGAATGGATGAAGGAATACACGAGCTGAACAGAGCAATTGCCACTGTTGTTGCAAGAGAAATGAGAAATTAAGGCAAGCATATCCTTCCATTCTCTTTATTGATATTGATTCCTTACTTGCATGTATCAATTTTAAAAGAAATCGGCCGAAATATTGGTTGTTGGATAAATCAGGCAAAATAGAGCTACGAGTTTGTTAAGAGAGGAGGAGCGTGCCGCAGGAGAGGGGACAAAGGGGAGAGAGAGAGTGCTTGCGTGAATGCAGAGCAAAGAAGAGAAGAGAGGGAGAAGGAGAAAGAGATAGAGAGATGAAGTAGAAGGAGAGAGAGGAGGAGGAAGAAGGAAGGGACAGGTGGGTGAAGGCAGAGTAGTGCGGAGGAGAGGCACAAGGTAGGAGAGAGAAAGAAGAGAGAGAGAAGGGTGCATGGGGTGGAACAGAGAGGAGGTGCCATTCTGGTATTTCAGAGCATTGTTTTGTCACAGTTGTTTGGTAAAAGATTGACGCAAATATCCTCTAACCCTATCCTTTGTCTATTTCAATATTTGATATATTTTTATTCTGATTTGGAGGTTTAAAGTCGTGTATGCAAAAATTTATTTATCCCGTCTATTTTTCTTAGTGCATGCCCGAGTTTTATCGATCGTTTGAGGGTTTTGCTCTGTTCTATTAATATTTAAGGGTTTTGTTATTTTCTATGGGTAAATATTATATACAATATATTTTTATATCAGTATATCTATATGAAAATGAGTGTGAAGCTTTCTTTAGCCCTTGCATTTAACATGCACGCTATCGAGGGCCTAGTGGGTCGATATGTGTGTGGGACCATGGTGGTCTAAGACCCTAGTGGGTCGATATGTGATCCAATGATATGAGATGGCCAAGAGTTATAGGCCTAGAATGTAGTCGAGCCGAGGGATACAGGCCAAAAATATAGTCAATATCCAATGATAAGAGATGACCGAGAGTTGTATGACTAAAATGTAGTCAGATCGAGAGTTGTAAGTTTAAAATATAGTTGGGATCCAGTGACATGAGATGGTCGAGAGTTGCAGGCCAAAATATAGTCATGTCAAGAGATTTAAGCCTAAAATGTAGTCAAAATCCAATAAAATGAGACGGCTGAGAGTTGCAGGTCTAAAATATAGTCGAGCCAAGAGTTGTAAGTTTAAAATGTAGTCAGAATCCAATGATATTATATGGAAAAGAGTTACAAGTCTAAAATATAATTGGGCCGAGAGTCCAAGGTTTAAAATATAGTCAGGATCCAATGATATGTGATAACTAAGAGTTACAGGCCTAAAATATAGTCGGGATCCAACGAGATGAGATGGCTAAAGTTACTGGACTAAAATATAGTCGGGTTGAGAGTTTCAGGCCTAAAATGTAGTCGTGATTCAATGATAACAGTTGGTCGAGAGTTACAAGTCTAAAATATAGCCGAGTCAAGAGTTACAGGCCTAAAATGTATTTGGGATCCAATTATATGAGATAACAGAGTGTTGTTGTAATGTACCGGTTTCTGAATATTATAATTGTGGGTAATTAAGGTAATATAATCAAAATTAGGATTAATTCATGTGAAAAAATTAAGTTTTGGGATTATGGGAAGTATTAGTGGGGGAGACCCATTGAGCGCCTCGGGCAGCACCGCGGGCACCTGAACCCATGGGCCAGTACCTGCTGGGCCCTCGAGCCCCCGAGGCAAGCGCTGGAAGCAGCGCAGGCCGCGCTCATTGTTCGCCTGGCTGGTGCTCGAGCGCCAGCTTGGGGTTTAAAATCGGTGGGGTTTTATTTCGGGCACATTTTTTGTTGTCCACACGAAGGAGAGAGAGAGAGAGAGATGAGAGATCGAGGCTCTCTAGTTCGAATCTGACTTGGAGCTAGTTGGAGAAGTGATAGATCGAGTCGAGGTAAGTGCACCCATACCATCCTCTTTCATTTCTTTGCACTTTTGTTCTGTTTTCTTTGAGTATTTTTGTTTTGATGCCCGACTAAATTTATATTTTATGGAACACATGACTTGAGCACACATATGTGTTGATTTCATATCCGATTTCTTAGTTTTGACCGATTTTTAAACGTGGAACCCTGATCCCACGTCCCGAATGACTTTACCGATTATTTTGGGACTTTTACATAAATTGACTCTAGAATATCATTACTCATATCTTAGATAAGTCAATTTATCAATTGGGTGGTTGATTTGGTAGTTTTATATGGGATTATACTCGCCAAAACCCAATCCTGCGCCTCCTTTGATTTTATCCGAATTAATTATAATTTATACATGATTTGGCTTTAGAAATTTATAATACCAGCTTTATGGATACGGGTGCTCTAAATATTTGGTATTTATTCACATATATTTTGTATATATTATTTTACAGGTTCTGAAAATATTATCGGACGTGAATTGAAATATTTATCCATATGTATGATATATATGTTATCTTGTATATACTCTAAAAATTATGTTGTATGTGTTTGTGAAGGGATTTATGGTCCGAAATCTCTAAAGTCATGTTTGGCTTACGGTGGTAAGAATTCCTTACATATTTCAAGCTTTATATTGATTGATGCATATAATTGAAAGCACAAGAAGATAAGAATTCATAAGAAAATGATTATGTATATCTGTATTAGAATTATGAAAGTTATGCAAAGTACTTGAAGGGAACTCCACAATTTGTTATATCTGATGAACCGTCTTCCAGAAAGGGAGGATTAAGTGATAAGAACTAAGTGTGGAAGCTCCACTAAGATAATATAAGAAATTAGAACTCCGAAATCTATTATTCGATATCTGTTATCTGTCATTTGTATCCGTTATTTGTTCCGTCAGTATCGGTATTACCATATGTATCCGTTATCTATTCCATCAGTATCGGTATTGTCATCTGTATCAGTTATTTATTTCGTCAGTGTCGATATTGCCATTTGTGTCCGTTATCTGTTTCGTCAGTACCGGTGTTACCATATGTTTCCGTTATCTATTCGGTCAGTATCGGTATTGCCATCTGTATCTGTCATCTATTCTTTCAATACAAGTATTGTCATCTATATCTGTAATTTGTTGCATTAGTATTGATATTGCTATCCGTATCTGCTTCTATATGATTTTGTAGGCAGAAAGGGAATTAGTAATTTGAATGTAATATTTGTATCCATAGGAAATCAGAAAGAAGATATGAAAGTTATTTGTATCCTAAAAGTGCATTATTTAATCATGCCTCATGTTTATGCATCACATATTATGCTCTTGTTTCTCTTTTCTTGTATTATTTTGAGTATATTACTTATTATCTTTGATTATTATACATTGCTAAGCGTTTGACTCACTATTACTATTTTCTCTTCTTCAAATGAGTATGAGCCTCTGCCTGATGAGGCAGAGGTAGAGTTTAGGAGCTGGCTAGGCTGTAAATCTTAGAGGAGGAGGTTTGTGGACATAGTTTAGTAGTTTTGCACCTTCCTCATGCAGTATTTTGTATATTTTGAGATAGAATTATATATCGATATGTGTGTGTGAAGATGATGTATATTATAGTTTAGTTTCCACTGTGTTGATGGATGTATATATTTTTGTAGGTTATTATAATTTATATTGGTGCCTAGTGATATCTTATCTGAACCGACGTTGTACTGAAGTTATGACGTTAGTGTCACGTATTTATTGTGGCTTTTGGATCCTGTGAGGCAAATTTTGGATGTATATTTGTGCTGTACACGAATTTTGTACATGTCGTATCAGTTTGGTGGTCGTTTTACTGCTGAAATTTTGCCAGATTCTAGTTAAAAAAATGTAGTCCATCATAGTTGTAGGCCTAAAATGTAATTGGGTTGAGTGCTATAGGCTTAGAATATACCAAAGATCTGATGATATGAGATGGTCGAGAGTTGCAGGACTAAAATATAGTTGGTGGTTATCTTATAATTTGTTATATATATTTGTTATGAGATATTACCCTCCCTCTGATTTATATCTACTATTTTATACATTTATATGATAACACTTACTGAGTTTTGAAATCATATTTTTTATTTTATCCTTTCATAGTAGAAGACTTAGATAAATTATAGGAATTGGTTGAGATTCGATACGGTATTATATTTCTAGTGAGTATTGTATCTTTTTAGATTGATGGTGTTAGCAGTATTTGAATTCTTTTGATTTGATTTTTAATGGAATATATTTTGGTTATTAAGAATTGCCTGAGTGAAGGTCTTTGGATTGTTTATTAAGAATTATTGGACACATTGTATATGTAAATCAGTTGTTGTTATTATTTGGATATTTTCCTTACAAATATTCGGAGCAAGTCATGATTATGTTGTCCGGACAGTTGTCCGATAAAATCTCGTGATGAGTTGTTGGATATGTTTATTTATGATTAATTGATGTCAAAAATTTATGGTTCATCTAATTATGTCACACCTGGTTTGAAATTTAATTATCTATTATTCAGGATTTAGATATTTATAAATTTGACCTATTTGGTCCGAGTTCGTGATACTAACATCAGTTTATCCGTCATTCCTTTGATATCAAAATATGTCTAATACATATACAATCCAACTACAAAACTAATATTCATAAAATATAAACGAAATCTCTATTAATGTCTTCATTTGAGTTTCCTATAGGATATCCATAGCTTTCAAATCTAGAAGAGTCAGAAATGATAAAAATTTAAGTCAAATGTTCAACAAGTATCAATATATATTTATAACAAAACCATATGCCTATAAACAGAATGCAGGAGTAAATAAACAATATAGATACAAAATTCATAAAAACTGAAATCCAAACATCTAATATGATGAGTTATTAAATATTCAAATGTGGTCTTGTACACAAATGGTATAATTCAAAATAAATGACAAAGGGTCCGAATGTACGAAACTAATAAAATTTGGTATCCAAATCCAAACAACAATCGAAACCTATAAATCTCAAAACAAGTCTTAAATATCCATATCAAATGTAGATAAGACATTAGAAATTTAAAATATACTCAAATTTGAGAACCAAAGACCAAAAGATTGACTTTAAGAAAAAGTTATGCATGCTCCCGATAACTTAAGACCTAATAACTACTATTTAAACCCACAGGAACACTTTCTACATATTTTTCCTTATAGACGATGATGAATGCCACTTTCTTTTACTACCAGTGAATGGTAAGTACAGTCCTTAAATTTATCTGAATATATCAGTATGTCTAAATATTTTATTTTTGTTTAATTTCTTATGATAGTTCTAATAAAAGTCAAATCGACGAGGTTCTCTATATCAAAATCCAAAACGTTTCCTATTTGCCAAAAAAATGCAAAGCTTACACTTGGGAAATACAAGCCAAAGTTTTCCACCGTGGGAAAAAGCACAAATATCGAATCGAATTCTAAAATAAAGCCTGACCCAAAGTATATGTATAGAATATCATATGCGAGGCTTATATGCACATTTTCATAACTTTTCCTTTGAAAATATTCTTATACATAAACATAACTCTCAAAATATTTATCAATTTTTATGAAATAAGCAAAAATCCTCAAATGTTGATAAAACTAAAATAAAATCCTAAAATATTCGATAAAAAGACATGTATGCATGGTAATCAAAGTAGAGTAAGTAAAATGACATCATGTATACAAAAACCACCAAATGTAAGTAAAAGTAAACAAAAATAGAAATAGACTAAAGATATGGTTTAAATATACTTACCTTTACCTCTAATATGACATATTTGACCAAAGGATACTTTAAAATACATCTTCTTATATTTCTTTCTATTCCTTCCTTTTTTTTCTTACTCTATCCTTTCTTCCCCTTTTCAGGCAAAATGATTGAAATAGTGTGCTGCTTCCTTATATAAATGAACTTGTGCATGAGCATTGTCTCAGGTGCTATGCATAACCCTAGCTAGGCACAAACACCGTCTCAGGTGCACATTAAGCATGAGTAATCTACTAAAATTATACTTGAGCACTCCTTAGGGACACATCAAGCATCTTCTAATCTGCCCAGACTTTGCTTGAGAAATCTAAAGGAAATCCTCAGGTGTTCCCAATCTACAAAAAGTATACATAAGCATACATCGGCATACCTCATACACCAAAACTTTTCCTTTTTTGAATATTTGTTCAATTTTATATTACACAATTATTTTGATGTACCCAAAATAAACTAATGATATCA
>JAOVVI020005659.1:0-16278 GCA_028571085.2 Nepenthes alata
GTAATATGATCAACAGACCAAGAGTTTCAACCGTTTTCCTCACCAGGTCACCTTAGACAAGTAACCCAGCCACTCGCAACCCATCATGAACATGTTGAAGGTTGAAATTTCAGACCACCAGTATGGGGGACTAGTGTCGGGTACACCAATAATGGGTTGGCCCAATAAGAGGAAAGGCCCAAATCCATGATGATCCATTGTGTTCCTTGACGATCAACGCCGGCCGTTGACCGGATAAAAGGTTTAGTGGTCGAGGAGAAATCCAAGAGCAGGACGGATGGCTTACTCTTGAGACGGTCAACACTTTCGTTGACCGAAAGTAGGACCAATGAACCGTTTAAAAGTTAGGCCTCAAGTCGGCCAACATGACTGTCCTTGACCAGCAATGGTCTCTCCCTCTGATTTCGTGTTCTCCACAGAAGGCAATCTCAATTGTAACAGTCATCAATAGACTCAACGCGCATCCCTGAAGGAAAGTGGTAGAATCCTCCTCCTGTCTGTAGTAAACCTAACGCTTATAAAACGCAGAAGGAAAGTAATCAAGGCAATGACCGTTACTACCATAAAGACTCCATGCCAGAAAACGCAGCGATCCCAATAGAGTGCGAGAATCAAGCCTTTTTGCATAAGGAAGGCCGCCCCGTACAACAACTATAAAAAGCCATGGAATCTTCACTCCAAGGCACACTCTCATTTGCATAAAAAAGCTATCTACTACAAAGCTCATACACTTTCAAACTACGAACGCTCTCTCTCTCTACTACTACGTTCCCAGCAAATACAGCACCTAGAGCCAATGCTCCTCACGAGTTATCAAAGCCTTTCTCAACGAGAGCATACTTCCATCATAAACACTCTATGCATTCTCTGTGCATTCTCTGTGCATTTTTTACTTTCCTATTCTTAATTCGAAAGCTGTTTACTGACCTGATCGTCAGAGTATTTTCGGTGGGACAACCTCCTGCCGTCACCTGACCTCTTGTTCGTAGTTGTGGTGTGCAGGATTCAGACTCAACGGACGGAGTCGAACTCAGACGATCGATTTGACCCGAATATATTTGAAACTTGGATACAGAATGTATCACTTATGATATTACTTTTTAATTTTTTTTAATTTTGATACTATCATAATTATGTTGTTATAGAATTTTTATCTATATCATTACTATAATATAATATCATGAAAAAAAGATAACAATTACATGTTGATAAAAAAGTATTGACATTAGTCAATTTGTGTATATAATTGAAAATCATAGGAAAAAAAAACAATAAAAAAGCTAGATGAGAACCTAAGCTATTTAACAATTGATCAAGGATCCAATTGTTAACTATGATTGGATATCATCATTTGAAAAAGAGTAATATGTTGGCTCCCACTCAATCTCTATAATTAGCATGTATCTTATCTTATCATAATTCATTAATAATTTTTTTTTATCAATATATCATGTTGATAGGTACAATAAAAAAATAGACCGGCTCAATACTCAATTTAATAAGAGACCCAAATGCTGATAGTCTAACAAAAAATGTCACATGGCCCATTAGGTAACAGCTTATAAATGTCTGAATTAAAAGGTAAAGTCTGAATATTTAAATATTAAAGGATCATAATGAGTAATCGAAATGACGTAGTACCTGAAATCCAAGTGGTTCTAGTATTAAATAAAAACAGTCATTACACACTGTTTGCAACATCCCTCACCATTGATCTAAAGGGATATCATATACACGTATCGATCTCAATACCAATTAGCCAAACGATACCTCAAATTATAAGTAAACTTTCTCTCTCAAAGAAGAGGAAAGAGAAAAAAGAGAGAGAGAAAAAAATACTACTCAATCAGCCGAGTATACCAAAAGAAGCATTGTCCTCTAAATATACATTCATCTCCATTATTTATCATTTCTTACATTTTTCTTCCTCAACATTTTTTTCTAATCCGTTAGAAAGATCACAAGCTTGAGAGTTAGAGAATATATTAAACAGTGATTCTCGTATATCTTTTACCTCTAATTTATTTCATTATGGTGTGTAAGATTTAGATTCATAGTTACGAAAATCGGATCAAGTTTTATTTGAATATCTAAGCGAAACAATAATTCCCTAATCCGTACAATAATCTGAATTCTCAAAACACATTACATGTATTATTATTTTAACATTTTTCATACTTCTATTATTGTCATTATATTTCATTTGAAAAGTAAACTCTTTTCTAATATTATCAATATTTTTTTTATTATTGCCTGTCATGTTTTATTATTATCGTGGTTTTTTATTTTAAAAGTAAACTCTCTTTCAATATTATTATTACCGTCATGTTTTGTTGTACTCACTTGATCAAAACATAATGTTGTTACTTTTGAACAATACGTCAACGTGTAGTGGTGAATTGATATACAAATAATTCCATACATAAATTTTGATTGCCAATTTCTTATAGAAACGTACAACATGTAACATCAGATAAGAAATTTGCATTACTCATTTTATGAGCCAACAACGCACAACCCATTACGTTGAAGATGTCCTGCCGCAACATCCCAACGGCATTGTTGTCTCAAAATTGAATGAAAATCCAGTGTGCATACAGTTTGTGCGTCCCAAAATCTACCCTTTATGCAATTGAAACTGGGAAAATCACCAGCTCGGAGCATCATGTTGAGGACCCACCCGGTCCACTATAAAGCCGAGGAATAAGTCCATTCACTCTTACCCATAACAGTCCTCCACCCTGGGCACACCCGATGCCTTTCTCCGATAGCCGCCGCTCCGACGACGATCCATCAACCAAGGGCTTCGACTCGGAAGCGAACATTATCAAAGATGATGGTGAAGTGGAGTACGAAGAAGTGGAGGAGGAGGTAGAGGTCGAAGAAGAAATCGAAGTGGAGGAAGAAATTGAAGTCGATGAAGATGATGAGGAAAAGGTAGAGGAAGAAGAAGGAGAAGAGGGAGAGGAAGAAGAAGAGGAAGAAGTGGAAGGTGGAGAAAAGGAAGTAGATACTGCGTCCGATTTACCAATCACAGACATTGACGATGAGCGTAACGGTTGGTCTGCATCTTTTAAATGTTCGGGTTGGAATTTTTATCTATGACTGTGGATTCACCTGTTTACTGTTCGAATTTCACGAATGATGATTGCTCTGTTCACGTTTTGTTTTTCGATCATGTGTGCTGTCGTTGTTTCTTCGCTTTTTCTCATGTTTTGCTACTTTTCTCAGTTTTGATTCTGGATTGGACGATTGAGGTGTTTTTGTTTTGCATCAATGAATTTGAAGCCAAATGTATCTAATTAGTGGGGTTCCCAAACCCTATTCATACAATGAAAGATTCAATTAGGATACGACCAAATTTTTTTGAGGGCTGTAGAACTAGGGCCTTTATCCCGGGTTTTGTTCTTAGACTATCCAAAGTATTTCATTTACACTTGGGATTTCTGTTTGGATTCTTGAAAGATGATTCATTATAGCTTTGGTTTGTGCAACGGGAGTCACAATTTGGATAGTGGGAGAGTAAATTTTGATCTTTATACGGGTGTTTGGTAGTAGCCTTCAAATTGTAGATAACCTGTGTGGCTTTTTTTGGCATATTCTAGCTTTTCCTCTGAGGATTGATTAGTTGTTTTTGAGTTAGATCAAAAGCCCACTCTCTTCTGCTGCATCAGGACCAGTACCTGTGCTAGAATAATCTAATCTAACTTTTTATCCCTATTCCTTGGGGCCTTGAGGCTTGGAAGTTCAAGTTGTTGTATCACTGTCATCCTCACTGTGACCTCACTTCAAATTCCACTCTTTCCTTTTCTAGACTTCTTTCTCTGTGTCTTCCTTTTGTATCCTATTTGACACAAAATCCAAAATTTCTAACGTTAAGTGGCTGTAATCCTTGAAGGTACTAATTTTTGAAAAGCCACAGTTATGTGACAGTGGTGACTGGTGGCAATGCTAGTTTTTGTGTAATGGGTTCGACGTAGATTGCTTGAATGTGAAGTCTTGTTTGAGTCTCGGATATTGTTACATTGTTTTGAAAGAGTTGTGGTTGAGTGGACATGGAAGCAATTCATTATTAGATACAATATTCTTATGGTTGCAATCTTTAATAGCTATGTATACAGATGCTTCAAGGTTTGACTCAATTATTACCATGATTCATTCAGATTTGCATTAATTGTTGAGTTTTACCATGGTTATGAGATTTTGTAAACTGCCTTCTATACCATTTACTGCTTATTACGTATCGATTTCTGATTCTCAATAGTGTCCCTTAGTGAAAAGTGAAAATTTCTATGTACCATGTTCGTTTCCTGTATTTGCAAACCTCTAAACTTGGACAGCTTTTATTTAGTTAATGATCAATTATTTTGAGATTGTGGATCTGATACAAGCAATCAGAAATAGGGATGAAGTAAGTGTGAGTTTGGCCTTGAAGGAAAAGCATGAGAGATGCAAATGCTGAACAATCTTAGATGTGAAAATCAGAGAAATCTGTGACATTGAAAGTTGATATGGAGGGAGCATGTTCAGTATTTTCACCTCTCTTTGATAAAAGGACAGAGGTATAGTGGCACGCAAAGAGTGGTATGGAGTAGAAGAGAGGAAGCGATAGATACATTGATGTTGCTTCTCATGAGATCCAAAACAAGAGCCAAGAGGAATTGATCGACTTGAACAATGTAATCCTTTCAAAGCTCAGATCTCACTTCTCTTTTCATCTCTTGCCTCTCTTTACCCCCTTTTTTTCAAAAACTACACTCCCTTCAGAATTGTTAGAATGACATTATCCTAGTACTTTATTAGTGGCTTGTCATTCTGAGACATTTATTTAGTTGTCCCTTGCCATTCCTCTTTATTTTATCTTCACTTTGTTTCTGCAACTATGGTAGTTGTTTCTTGTCATCTTGAGAGAAATATCTTTCCTATAATTTAAGTGTACTTTGTCATCTGAAGATGAATTAAATATGCACACACCTCAGACCAAGCTATGTAACATTGTCAGTTATGACCTTATAGTTCTGATGGTTCTCTCTTGTAAGGATGGAAGATCTTTTCTTTGATTTTCTTCTGCTTGAACTATGGACTGGCTATTAGGAAATAAGCACATAAAAAGAAAGAACAAGAAGAAGACAGAAAAATAATTAGCTGTATCTCGTGCCAATGAAAATCAAAATAAGCATAATATATTTACCCTATTTGCCCTTTTTTCCTTTAAGTTTACATGTAGCAGCAACTGCATTTGGTATCTTTGTTTGGCAAAACTATTCTTCTTCAATCTTTTTAAATAGCTTTTCTTCTATGGATCATTATTTCTTCCTGGACTAGCACTAGAATAGTTATGATTACTGAACACAATTTGCGGATCAGGGAGTATAATTGTAATGCTACCTGGATTTGCATAAGAATATATGATGGTATTGACTCTTCCTTAGATAATATGATTAGATTAATACCCATTATCTTCTCTTTGCTGCTGAGTCATGACAATGAACATTTCTTCTCCCTTTGAACCCCACCTTTCCTCATTCCTTGTTCATGAAAGAAGAATGATACTCAGATGTGGCTGCTTTATTGGGTGGTTTTGAAGGAACAACAACTTCTTGAAGCTCCATTTCTTCTTCTTGTTCTTCTTCTTATTCTTCTTTTTCTCTGTTCCCTTTTTTTTGGTTTTTTTTTTTGGGGGGGGTGTGTTAAGTTCTGAAACATCCCTTGATTTATTGTTGGCAGCTGATCTTTGATTGTGACTTGAAGTCTTCGTAAAAAACTGCTATAAGCTTAATAATTTTGTATTGCTCTGTAAGCTTATTGCTGGAATCATCATGCATAGTGATGACTCTAGATTGGGATCCCCATGCTTTCATTGCAACATAAAGATACTCTACTTTCATTGAACTTCATCCAATTTGCCCCTGTTTTCTGCCTTAAAATTCCTCCACATCCCTCGAATAAGTGTACGGCTCATTTATAGCACTTTTGAATTGTGAATGAGCTCTTGTACAGGTGAGGCATATAATCTAAATATTTACCTATAAAAAAAACCATAATTTGAAATTTCGTAGTGTCATGGCAACTGTTAACCTCTTCTTCGTTTTTCAGAAATGTGTTGCATTAGTGGTTTTGAATTCACCCTTAACGCACTCAAAGTTTTTATTTTATTTAACTCAAACATTTTACATCCCTTATAATGCCTCATCTACAGCTGTTTAACCAGTGCTTCAAATGATTTATGTAAAAGTCCAAATATTACAGAATTTAAATAAGACTTCACCATATATCTCTCTTTCAGGCAAATTGGCAAACAATGGGGGGGGGGGGATGATCAGAAATACCAAGTTCAACAAATTGCACTTCAATATTGGTATGCTCCATAATTCACTGTGGATTACCATTCATTCTCACTTATTGTACTTTGCTCCTCACCTTGCCAATTCAACACTTGAAGAGACAATCTCTTTGTCCGATATAAGAGAGATGCCGTCATCAAAATAGGTGGCAAAGTCATCAAAAGCAGTTCGATAATAATTTCTTTTCTCTTGGTTCAATATTGAAAGAAACTTTTCATTCCAAATTACAACACTATTTCAACCCCTTTTTAATTTGTGGAAGTAGTAAAAATATAAATATTCAATATACGTAAAGAATATTTGAATTTAGATGATATAACTAATAATAAGCACAATAAGCAATAAAGACGTATTTTTTGGTGATGAAGGAAAAACTCGATAACCGTAGCTATCAAGAAAAACCTTCGGGTTTCAATGGTCAGGAAAAATATCCACTATGAAAATCAACTTATAGATCGGGTGGTACAGACGCGTTAACCTAGCTGATTTACTCTCGTTTTGTAATCCCTATCAAAGAACTCCTTAGATTCACCCACAACAACGGAATCAGACGCTTTCCAGCCTTCATGTCAATCTTTCCTCACGAACCGCTTGAATTGCCGTATACCACCATAGCCCAATATCCACGCCACTGATGTCGCCACGAAAGTTAACAGGCGGGAAGAGATGTAAAGGATAAAACACGATGTGGAGAGAAAACTTTGTCAATGGAATACAATCGTTGGAGTGAAGTTTTCTCAAAAGCAGAGCACAAAGATGAGAGATTTTTTATGGTAAAAGCTGCTCCAAAGTCACTCTAGAGAATTAGGGTTAAAATCATAAGACATATATATATATATGGAGCCCAAAAAAATAGGTTAAATTATAACCGTTGGAGGAAAGCGCGCCATGGCGCTCGAGCACTGGCTAGGGTTTCACAGTCGCACACAGCACCGCTTGAGTGCATGGCAAGCGGTCCTCGAGCATTGCAGCTATGTTTTTTGCGCTCGAGCGTGTGTCAAGCTATCTTTGGGCACTAGGTTACTAGATATGGCGCTCGAGCGTGCCTTGAGCTCAGCTTCTCGGGAATTAGCTCTCAAGTGAGATTCGAGTGTGCCTTGAGCTCCTGTTACTTTGTAAGCAGAGCTTGAGCGCGGATCGGGCAACGGGCAGCCGTGGTCACGGGGAGAGGTGCGATGACGATTCTCGAACGGAAATCTCATGAAGATCCTCCATGCAATACGATATCGAAGACAATGAACTATCCGACACAGTCAAGGAATATACCAACACAAAATACGACTAACAAATATACTCTATGACAACATTCCATTAATAATTGAGGGCATAAACTGCCATTAAATTGAGAAAACGAGATCTGCTGTGGCTTTCATCTCATGCTAAATTTCAGTGAATATGTTAGGGCCTTGGTTGACCACAGACACTGAGAAAAAGCTTCTAATTGGAATTCTTATGTGACAGGAGGATGGAGTTGGTGTTGATTACGAATATTTAGTGAAAGTGTTCCTTAGTAAAGTACAGAGCACGTATAAGTGGTGATGCGTATGGATGTTTATAATCAGAATGGCCTTAAATATTACTGGACAAAATATGGTCTAGAAGTGAAGTTGTAAAAACAGGATGTGGAAAATGTAAGTGTGTTGTACTTCTTGATTTGAAAACTCCAAAAATTCAGGTAAAAATAATATTTATATGTGTGTGTACTACTAAATTGGAATAACCTACCTATAGCCTGAACTTCAATTTTTTTTTTTTTTGCCTTCAATTTATTATTTTAGATAAACTCTGTAATAGTTCAATGATCCATCTCAATTACAAGGATTAAATTTGCAATATACAAGCTTCATAATTAATTTAATGTCCAAATAAGTTTGTAAACAACCTTGGCCTGAAAGCTACGTTTTGAGTTACTCTATTTGTAGTAAATGTTACCACTTGGGGAGCTGATAACAGATTCTCACCTCCTTCGTTTCCCCAACCTATTCATCATTTTCTCTTCGAATATGTACCTGGAATAGGGATTCAACATGAGAAGCTATTAGTCCTTTACTGAGCAAGCTTTAGATCCTTAAATCAAAATTCCTACACATCACAACAGAGATGTGAGGACAAAGTGCCTCAAGATTTTTTCCCTAGGGGACCTTTCCGACATTTAACTCAGTGTAAATCATCACACAAATAAGAAAGCAAGGAAAATGCAAGTCTACTATGCAGATTAAATTGCCTGAGTAAGACATGGGATGATGCGCTATGGATGGAGCCATAGGTTGGCTTGACGGTCCCTTGTTGAGGGGAGTGAGAGAGGATAATCAAGAGGACTAGTTCTATGCCCTGATTGGTTTTCTGGGAGGACTGAAGTTGATTGCATGGACTAAGTTGCTGGCTATGAGAATGGATGAAGAACACTAGAGTGAGCTTTTCTTCATACTACCAAATATGATCTCTGAAGAAAGCTCGATAGCTTGAGTACTCTAAGAAGAGCCTTTCTATCTTGGTTATGTCTCCCACTATTTATAGAGGAGTTTGTGTCTTCTGGAAGTTGAGCCTTGTAACAGAAGGCTGCTGTGATTACAACTCCTAATCCAGAGGGGCTTGCGGGCATGGTGATTGCGGCCCTTGATGATTGCCTCTGAACTCTGATGATTGTAACAGACGCTTTCCTTACTGTTCTTTGATTCTTTTGTTATGCAGACATTGAGTGGCATTAGCTGGTCAGTACTATGGTCACCTATTCACCCTAGCACTTTTGTGATCCGGGCAAGACCTCAATATTCTTGGGTCCCATTACCTTCTTTTCACTTTTTTAACCATCCAGTTTAAGACTTACTAAAGAAATCCCCAAATTTACTTAATGGATGAAAATATTAGTGTCGGTCTTGGGCAATACATATCAGTATTAGACAATGTTTATCAGTATGGTATATATCATAAGGAATTTCTTTTAAACAAATGTAAGCTGTTAGGGTTGTATCATCCAAATATCAGTCGAGATATTGTGATATATCATCAATAGGGAAACATATCACGATTTTATCGTTTATTAGGAAATATCGATATGTGGGATACCGATACCAATACCGATACATGTCACTTGACATTTGCATCATGGTCCATATTCTTTTTCCTCTATCTTCATTGTTTTTTACTCACAATCATCCATACAACATAAATTACAACTGAATATATCAATGATGCACAACTACTAATCCTGGAGAAGCTACGCAGACAACCTTCCCACTTTAAAGAAATTATCACAGAAGATTGGCTCAAGCAAGGGCAGATAAAATGCAAATGCAAGAGTGTATTTGGCTTGAAAATAAAACAATGACAACCTATTTGGTTTTAAGGCAGTAGCTATTCCATTCCTTGTCTAATTCAAGAGGAATAGTCATTCCCTTATTTGTTTCATTCTTCAAGTGGAATAGTCACAACTATCGCCACTGGATGTTATGTCCACTGCCTTTGCTGACTATTGTTGTCGTTAGTAATCATTGCCACTTGCTGCCATTGCTTCTCAGCATCAGCAATTCTAACAACCTAAGCCTAGACGACTTGATTATCAAGCCTTGTGTGCTATTTTGCCGACTCAGACCTAAGTGGTGAACTCTGTTGAGTAACTTGTCCCATTCGGATAGATTCAGACCATCCTCTAATAAGAAATCATTTCTTAAGATTATTGTTGGGCTACATGACTGCCTCATTCATTGATTCTGTCCCCCCATGTAGATGCTAGCCATGGCGTGGAAACCAAAGGGCAAGTTGAGAGCTCGAGATCTGGTCATTCAATTCAAGTTAAATCTGAAGCGAGTCTAGCATCAGATATTGATGCTGTACCAGGTGATATTAGTAGTTCTGGTCCCCCAGATGTGGAAATTGGGAATGCAAAAGGGGCACCCAAAGTAGATGGTGGAAGTTCTGATAGTCCAACTTTAGAGAGATTTATGGTCTGCTTTGATGGCTTTGACTGTCAAGCATCTGGAGCTGATACGAAAGATACAGAAACTCTTGCAGAGATCCCTGTTGATGTCCTGCAGGGACATGGTTCACCTTCTGGTGCCACCAGTTCTCACTTGAATAACATTACATTTATGGATGTGGAGCATTGCCAGCTTGCTGGTGTTGCCAAGGAAGAGAGTGCTACTGCTGTTCCTTTAATAAATGACAATGAGGTGAACAATGTTTCACATTCGATTGAAAGAGGTGAGCAATCGAGGATGCTTTCAACAGAGGACATGAATCAGAAGGCACTAAGGTGTGACGATACATCATGATATGAGCTGATTTTCTTTTTAAGATAGTGGTCACTATTTTACATTCTTTGTGGAATTATTTCGCAAACAACTGACAACTGTAGTATCCCAGATCTTCTGTTCCCCAGGTAAGGCGTAGGAGTTTGTCCCCTGTTGCTGGTTTCAAGGATGGAGATAAGCGACCAGCAAATATATGTAACTTTTTCGCTAAAGGTTGGTGCATCAAAGGGAGTTCATGTAGGTTCCTTCATAAGAGAGACCATATATGTAATACCAGCCAACAACTAGAGGGAAATATGGCTTGTACGAAAAGTGACCTACAAGGTACTTCCTGTTTATAATGAAGTGTAGATGACCAAAAGACTCATTTAGTTTGATGCTTCTAATGAGCACCTTCTGTTTCAACAGGTCTTGGAGATGCTAATGAAGGACCACAATTGTCTGCTTCTCGGGACCAACATGACCTTTTGGGTGCTAAAGATGATTCCCTTACTTCCCATTTGACTGCAGGAAATCCGTCATCAGTGGAGCTAGGAAATAGCCGAAAGTTTATACCATTTCTTGAAGAGGACAAGTTTGTCTCTCTTGAGAGAGGGATTTCATCTTCTCACCTGTCCTCTGATTCCCCGATGTCACCAGTTTGTAAAGATGGTTCTAAGTTTGCCTCCTCAGTTAAGAATGCAGGAGGAGATACTGTAAGAGAAATCTGCTCAGCTAATAAATATGACAATGACTTGTTTGTCACCAAAGGCAGTCCTGTATTCCCCGGTGGCTCCTTCCCTGAATATGGGTCTTCAACAAGGGGCTTGGGTATATCATCGAGAAGCCATTTGGGCAGTGGGTTATCTTCCTATGCTACAGGTGGGGAGGAAGTGGCCACTAAGCAAAGGCTGTATATGCTTAGTGATCGAAGTTCTTCTTTCAGTTACTCTCTGAATAACTGCTACATCTCAGGTCTGAGGCAACCTTCCTCTAGTTATTCTCTGAAAGCACGGACTTTTGGAGATGATGAGGGTGGCACTGTTAGATCTTCTTCCTTGCTGCATAATTCTTCTCCATTTTCTGGTTCTGATTCAGGAACTTTATCTCATCTGAATAGTTCCAAGGACTTCATGCTTTCATCTGAGTACAAAACAAAAATTTTTCCTAACAATTGGGAGCCATCTGTCCCATTTCGACCATCCTACTTTATTCCATCTTTAAGCACATCATCTCCAGGAAGTCAATATGATCCTCTTCGTGATAGCATTGAGCAACCTGATGCAGGGAAGACATCATATCGAGGTACTAATGATGACCCTAGTCTTAATGCAGCTAAAGGTAGAGACTGCAAGGTTGATGGGAATTCAGTTGAGTTTCATTATAAATCATGGGAATACAATTGGTACAAGAACTATTATTGTGATGGAAAAGATGGCTCCATGGCTGAAGCAGAATCAGCTGCAACGTCAGCTACTGACACACAAAATAGGAATACCATGCCAAAAGAGGAGACCACTGTGGACCCCTCTGTCAAAGGCATAGCAAAAGAAAATAGAATGAATTCTGATAATGATCTTGAAAATCAAATCGACAGGGTGAGACAAAAGAAGGAAATGAATGTGGATAAAGACAGGCAAACTAATGTAAGGGATGTGGATAGTGTGGCATATGAAGACATGCACAGGGAATCAAAAGTAGTGAAACATTTCCGTGTTGCTCTTATTGAATTTGTGAAAAGGTTGATGAAACCAATATGGCATGAGGGTCATTTGAGTAAGGAAGCATATAAAATTATAGTTCAGAAAGCGGAGGAAAAGGTTATGAGCAGTTTGCAGCCCAATCAAATCCCAGATACTGGGGAATCAATTAAGCAGTACCTTTCTTCTTCCCGTGTTAAAATTATGAAGCTTATTGAGGTGAGGGTTTGGATAGCAACAAAAAAAGTACTTAAATGGCGTCCTTGGATGTTCTATAGTTTGACTCATCATTCTTTTAATTTGCAGGGTTGTATTGATAAGTATGGCAAGCTGTGAGCAGCAAGGCATTGGCTTTAATGTTGCAAAGTTATTCTGCAGATTCCATTAAGCAGTAGTCTTAATTAATACTTTGAGAAGCCTTTCAGGAGCTCAGTAGCTAAAAATTGAGACTTTGTAAAGTGCTGATGATTTTCTCTCCAAGCTTTCTTGATTTTGGGATTATGCTTTTTCATCCTTTATTTCCTTTTGGATTAACTTTTTCATCCCCAATACATTTAGCCTAAAACCATAGGTATCATATATTCTTATAATGTGGATGTGTGATGATGATGACCCAATAAGTCATATTTTAGTTAGGTAAAGATGACGTCATGGAGTCTGACTCAAGATCAATATTCTTCTGTGAATGGGGGAGTGTATACCTTGAACTTGAAACTTCCCTAGTTGAGTGCTTAAAACCTGCTTTTATTGGATAACGTCCACCATTCTAGTAATCTCAGCGCATTACCAGTTTAGTGTGAAACCGCAATTCCGGAACTCCCTTGCAAATATAGTGCCTTTCAATATGTAAGTCTTAGCAGGAAATTATCGAAAACTTCTTTTTTGTTAAACTAGTATTGCAATAAATTTAAACTGCTCAGAAGCCCCCAAGAGGACTGTCTTATGCGACCTTTTGTCCAATTTTGCACTTTTGTTGAAAAAAAATTGTCGTATCATTTGTTTGTAGTCATTTTGTCTTTAGGCAACTTTTGTTTGGCAACAAAAAGAATTTCTTCTAGGTAGAGGGTGTGCTATCTTATATGTGTTTATTTGAATTTTTTAAATGGTTTTTTTTTTTGCTAAAATTTTTTAAAAATGTCATACACAATTGCTATTGTCTTTCAGATTCCTGTGACCTTGGATTTTACACTGCTCCTTATTTTCATGCATCAACTACTCAGACATGCATGGAGTATAATGCAATTCATGCGGCATAAGGTACTCTCTTTTTTACATCTTTTAGTTGTCATGGATACACTTTACAATTGCAAGTTTCATTCACTCCATCTCCTTTGACTATTTCAGAGATTAACTGTCTCTCATTACAGTGGGGTTCTTGTGGAATTGCCAATCATTGGTTTTGCTTCTTATATTAGTGCTCCATTGGCAGCTGGAGTTGATTTGATTATATTCTCTTCTCTTCCCTTGGAACCAAAAAGCCATTTTATTCAGAGATCATGCACACCAAAGAGTCCTGAAAGCAAACACGAAATCGCAATGGAATACCCCTTTCCTATGCACACTGTTTAAAAAGTACCCCAAACGATGGAAATAGAGTATCTCTATCCCAAAATAAATGCTACCATGAAATTTCTAAACGTTCTCTCTTTAGATTGAAGCACTTTTTGAATGACAAATCAAGGACATTGGCATGACTCAAATTCCAAAATTGACAATCAAATTATTTCAAAGTGATGTGGGTGCCTAGCAACTCAGGAATTGTGGCCATTTGTCGTTTTATATGACTCAATCACTATGCTCACTTGCAATGGTCATTTGTGAGTAATGGATCCAATAAGCATGTCAAAGTCCTGAACCAACTGTTATCCATTTTCTGGGCATGGAAGATTTGAGGAGGAACTTGAAAAAGTAAAGAAAAAAAAAAAGAGAAAATCTGCCAAGTACCCCGTAAGAATTCTGAACCCATGATTTCCATTAGTGTGACACCCTTGTTATACCAGAGAGCTATTGAAACATCGTGAAGATGTCATTTATGTAAAGCTGACAACGAGAAATGAAGAGTTGAGAATCCCTAATGTGATGACTTCTCCAAAGGCAGAATGAAGAACCATCTCCAACTTCTAAACTAGGATAGTCTTATAGTTTTAGGCTACCCAATCGGCCAAATCCAATGGCTCAAGTTTGATCCTGTCAGCTCTTCCCTCTCTTTCTTACCCTAAAAAATTCTATTAAAAAAAGATGAGAATTGAGCTTTGCAGGACTCGGATTCGCACATATATCAGCATAACTACTTTCTCAAGATGCCATTGAATTCTGTATTATCCTTCCTCCCAGTGGAAGCCTGATTCTCAATATAACCTCTGTAACGGAATGAAAGTAGTGTAAATGGCACCCAATTTCCAAGACCTAACAGCGATGCCTGCTATCAAGTTTTCATCCTTCTATATGATTGGTCTTGCCGTGAAGTGATCTGGCCACAAGTAACCTTGACCATGCATTCTGGCCTTTCGGCTATACTAACAGGAATCCTGAACGAGGACATAATTGCTTCATTTGGGCTTTAAAAATTTTATAGGAAAAGAAAATTTGAAGGAAAATATGATAATAGAAAAGAGCTGTTTGGAACAGAATTTTCCTGATCTTTCGTTCCCTCAAAATTTCCCTAAATTCCAAATGGAGGTTAAGAGAATTAGAATATGAACTTATATAGAGTAAAGTACCGATTGGAATCTCAGGCCACTGATTATAATCAGCGGCATTAAATTGTTGCATTCAAATTACTGTACCAATTAGAGATACTGTTCTAAAGAAGAAAACGGAGTAGGTCAAGCTAGTTGATTAAAGAAGCAATTGCTCCAACATAAAACAAACGAACAGAAACATCAGGAAGTGTTAGTAGACCAACTGAGAACAGAGAGGAGGCACAAGAATAGAATAACTATAGACTGCATATGGGGAACATCCGTGCAAAATGTAACAAATCCATCAACTTTGTGACGGGTGATTAGAGTACTGAGGCACAATCTACCTGCTAGAAGATTCCCCAAGAAAATTCTTCCACTTGCAACTGAACGTTCAGAGAAAGATCTTTGTATCCATGAAAAAGCAAGCTGTAAGATTTCCACTGAACCAAGTTTCAAGTGTTACAAAGTCTACAACAAATGGTGTCAGATTAATACAATACAGTATTACTATATTGATTATCCTCCCCCTCCTCTCAAGATTGCTAGGAAATCAAAGGTAGTCGTGGTTAACTTCTTATTTGTCTATGTTAATGATCCATGTTCATTGCTGATTAATAATGTTAATGACCGTTCACTGGTACGATGGATGGGCAAGCCAGGAAGATGTGCAGCTGTTGTGAAGCGTTGATAGTACTAATGTTTTAGGATTTAGGAGATTTCAGGTTTATGACCAAATAGCTTACCTGGGTGAGTTTGCACCGTAGGTGAGTTCGCATACCCCCAGGGAAATCTGGTTTCACGTTGTGTTAATCGGTCACCTATTATATTTTTTTCTCAGATTCCAAGCCAACTACTAGCTAGCCAAAGCTGAATCAACGTAGGATCTAAACCATTTTAGAGTTGCCCCCCCTTGTATTTATTTCCATTCTCTCTTCCTTCCCTACCTCCCTATGCTGGGCTATTCGTGTCTAGCACGAGGCGATCTGTCTTTTTAGAATCTCCATGTTGTTAATGGCCGTTCTCAGCAGTTGAAATGGGGGAAAACAGAGTCTAGGCGTAAGAAAGGTGCTGGTGGCGGAGGGGGCAGCAAATTGGCGGACCCTTTATTGATCCTTGTTCAAATTTTGTCTAAAGGACCATTCACAGTCTTTCTCATCATTCTTGTTACGTACCAAGATTTAGGTTGTCCAATGAATTCGGGGCAACAAATTGGATCTTCATTTTAGTCGATCTGATACAGATCCGACATCCATAGTCTTAAATCTGAATCCCGTACAACACAATTGAAAACTAGAGGTCAGAAGTCAGCAGAAATTGCTCC
>JAOVVI020005660.1:0-16278 GCA_028571085.2 Nepenthes alata
TATCTAAAATAAATCAGATGTAAAATCAGACAAAAAAAAAGATTTACAGATACTTACCTTCACCTTATACTTTATAAATTCAAAGAAAGGATGTCCCAAAATATGAGAATGGCACCCCTTCTCTCTCTTGCTGGTGCCAATCTCTCTCCTCTCTCTCTCTCTCTCACTTCACGCCTGACTCTGCCACACTCTCTCTCTCACTGTCTCCTTCACCTACGACAGCTCCAGCATGGGCAATGTGGGCGATGGAGGTGGCAGCATACGGCGGCATTGGCGGCGGAAGTAACGACGGTGAAACTCTTCCTCTCTCCACCGTTTCTCTAATGCCAAATCTATCAAAATCAACCGATTTCCACAAAATCGATACATGCAAGCCACAAACTGGCATCAACAAAGAGAGTTGGATGATTTGCATACCTCAATTTCACCAATTTTCTCTGAAAATGACGGCGATCGTTTGACTTCGGCTCGAGACTTTGTCCTCTATAAACACCGGAACACAAAATTGAGGGTAGCATCATAGAAAGGGCTTTGCCGGCATCCATTCCCGATGTCAGGAGGTCCGATAGTGACAGCGACGACGGCACTCACTGGCCTTCCTCTCTCTCCTCTGTTCTCCCTTTCCACTTTCTTTCTCCGTGAGGCCATCCTATTTCCTCTTTCTATTTCTTTTATTTCAATATATATATATATATATATTTATTTATTTATTTAAAATATATATAATAATAATAATAATATTATTATTATTATTTTTATTTTTTATTTTAAAATTTGAATTAATATTTAGATGACAATTCAGGCACACCTCGAGTGCCAGCCCAACCCAGTCTAAAATCCTTCCAAAATTTATAATATTAAATTAATTTTTACTACGTCTAAATTATTTAAAATTATAATTAATATTAAATTGATCGTAATAAAATCTAGGATATTACACTGCGGTGCCCAAAAAGCCCATGTGATCATCTAGGGAAGGCGCGACTCTAGAAAAGGACAAAATCCAACGCATCTCAAGAAAGGACGCGTGGTGAGCAACTGGACCCTCGTGGACATGTCAGGCCTCGACTACAAGTCGGCTCAAGCATGGACGGTTAGTGTTGGGTCCAGTACCGGTGAAGCCCAGAACTCGTAAGGCCCAATCCAGGAAGCGGAAGCCCAAATCGACTATTCAGCCCAGAACTCTAAGCAGCCTACATGGCGGCCCAACGCCCGCAGCCAATTCACACTTGCTGCGACTCATTAATGCAGCTGCTGGCAGTAGGCGCAAGTCAGCACGGCGAGTCAAGGTCAACTCTGCCAGTCGGGACTTGTACCGTTCCCCTACAACTGACCATCCAATTCTAATGCGAAAGGTAGACCAACCGTGGCCAGCGATACACTACGGTCTCCTCACCACTACAAGGTGACAACTGATGTCACTGACTGCCACCAGCAGGTCAACGGCTGACGATTCCATGTAGAAAGGATTCTAGCGCCCAAAGCTCTACTCCTTGGAGCCTATATATTCCCACTCCTTCTACAGGAGAGGGGATTGGATCCCGAATCCTTAATCTAAGTTTGGGCTTTGGGAGAAACACTCATTGAATCCCTACTCTCAGACTTACGCCCAGCATTCATCCTTCACAACCTTTCACGAGCTGTTAGAGTGAGCCACATTTTGCGGTGCATTCTCGGGAGCTAGGCCTCTCACCAAACGCTCATCAACTCTCATACTCTCACATTCATACACTCCCACCGCGCACTCAGAAAACTTCCGTGCGCCTCTAAGCATGTGCTCCTTTTCGTTCATTGTAGGACATTACTGATTTGTGTGTCAAAGTATTTTTAATAGGAGAAATTTCACCGACCTCTGACCTCTTATTTGTTGTTTGTATTGTATAAATTTTAGGTTAATAGCGGTAGAGATCAGACCAGCTCGTGATACCTTGCAGACGATGAGTAATCTGAACGCTTTCTAATACGTACGACGACTAGGAACTAGGGATGCAACAGTTAAAATATTATTATGTAGAAAAAATTATATTTTATAAACTTATAAAATAATAATTTTATTATAATATATTTATAAAATATCATTATATTAATAGGATTTAAAAAATTATAAGTAAATAATTTTTTTATATTTTCTTATTTTATAAAAAAATTTAAAAATAAGAAATATAATATAAATTAAATTTTTTTTAAAAAAAAAAGGAAATTAAAAAAGGTTGAAAAAGGAAAATAAAGAAAAAAAGAAAAAATAAAGGAAAAGGGAGAACTCTTGCCTGTTAGATTCAATCAAAGTGACGGTGGGCATGCGACATTATGACTGTGCTGCACGCTCATGAAGCGGCACTGGGCTCAGCGTTTAACGTGGAAGACTTGAAATGAGATAATGGCTCGTCACTTGACGGCCGAATATTTAATTTTTATGTTGTCTAATCCAGGTAATGTTAGACAGCACGTAAGTCTTCTGAGTGTTCTTCTGGCTGCTCGAAATTTGTGGGGAAGCAATTAATTTTTCCGTTGCAAAATTACTTACGTCAAAATATTTATGAAAAAAAAAGTGCACTATGATACCAAGTATGGCCAGGTACATTCATAGCACGCTTGGATTGAGACCTCATTTCGTGAGCACTAATTTCATTTGAAACGGTCAAATTGATTAAAAAATTTTAATTTATTAAATGGTCTAAATTTTTATTTTTATTTTCAGTTTGTACCGATTTATTACTTTAGATTTGTGACATTGAATGTAATGCCAAATTGTATTGAACGAAATCAACGTATCATGGTGATAATATATTAAAATATTATGGGTTGAGTATTTATTATAAATTATTTTTATTTGGGCTCATTAAAATATAAGATACAGTAGTTGAGAAAAAAATCGAAATTAGTGAAATCAAATCAGGTTAAGATTATTGTTAGAATTAAATTAACTTAAAAGTACTTACCAAAAAAATAATTAAACTTATAAGTGTGATGATAATAAAATTAAAATTTTTGCCCACACAAAATCCCACGTGTTTCAACTGCCACCCTCTGATCTTTTTCTATATAAATCCTTCCCTCCTGCCTAATAATGCACCCAACCTCGCCGTGAATCTCTCTCCACTCTATCAATTTCCGTTAATTAAAGGTGAAATGACTACCGACGATGAGATCCGCGCAGTTATCTCACCCGGAAGAAACCGCTCAGGCGACGAAGACGGCGATGGCGGCAACCACGTCGCCGTCGCGAAGAAAAAAATATTATTTTCTCCGGCGATCACTACCAGGGAAGACCCGGTGGCGGCGCTGGGGAAATTACGGCATGAGTTCGGCGAGCACGGTGGCGTGAACATGTCGATCGAAGCCTCAGCCACCTTCACCGTCATGGAGCCGGAGACCATGCCCCGCATGTTCGCAGGCGAATTAGGCCCCGATCGCGACTTCTTCATCTACAGCCGTCACTTCAACCCCACCGTCCTGAATCTGAGTCGTAAGATGGCCGCCCTCGAAGGCACCGAGGCAGCCTACTGCACCGCCAGCGGTATGTCCGCTATCTCGTCCGTCCTGCTACAGCTGGTCGGCGGCGGGGGACACGTGGTGGCCCCACATACCCTGTACGGGGGAACCCACGCGCTCCTCTCCCAATTCCTGCCACGCGCCTGCGGCATTACGACGTCGTTCGTGGACCTGACCGATACCGCGGCGGTGAGGGAGGCCATCGTGGAAGGGCGAACCAAGGTGCTGTACTTCGAGACGATATCGAACCCGACGCTGACTGTGGCGGACGTGCCGGAGCTTTGCATGCTGGCGCACGAGAAGGGCGTTGTCGTGGTCGCAGACAATACTTTTGCCCCGATGGTGCTGTCGCCGGCGAGGCTCGGTGCAGACGTTGTTATCCATAGTATCTCTAAGTATATCAGTGGTGGGGCGGACATTATCGCAGGTACGGCCTTCTTCTTTTTTCGGTCTCTTGTCTTGTCAATTGGAGGTTTCCATCCCTCTAATACAATATTTAATATAATCTCCCTAAAATCATAATTATTTAACATAATTAAAAAAAATTAAATTTATCTATCTTTTTAAAAGAGTAAGTTCCAATTTTCTCGTAGTGATGTGATCGCTGCCGTCCATTTGTCACAGACTTTTTGCGTTAACACATCCGCCACACTATAACCGTCCCTGGGTGCTAACTTATAGGACCGTACGGTAACGTCGACGAAACTAAGGTTAGGGAAACGTTTGGGGTAACGAATAGAGAAATATTCACCTACGATATATTCATACCAAAATTAATTACCACATAAATTTAAATAAAATATCAAGCAGTTTAAAATTAAACTTTTTTAAGCTCACGATTAAGATAAAATGATTGAACATACCGTTCCAAAAGTAATGTCACCGCCTCATGTCGTGGCCCCACCCCCCACCCCTAGGCGTTGGCCATCTCTATATTTACTAATAATATTGTCCAATACAAAAAATATTTAAACCTCCATTTATTATGTTTTTAAAATTTATGGATAAGCAGTCATATTTTATGCATACATATCAAATAATCCTGCATCCTATTTTCGTATGAATCTTAAATAATATATTATATTATATAAGCAGTCATCGATACGTTATTCAGTCAAAAATTTTAAAAATTATTATATAAGAGTAATATAAACTTATATAGTCAATTCTATTTCTTTTACTAGTATTTTTTTTATGCTTTACTCAAGTCAAGTATAGATATGTATATAATTTTACCATAAATTTTCACCTGAAAAAAAAAAAGAAAGGATCTGAAAACTATTAGTAAAAAGTATTTTAAAATACTAAAAAAAAGTGTGTTAAAATACTAATTAAAAAGTGGTTTAAAAAATGAGATTGTATAATTATAAAAAAAATACATATAGACACCCCCATTCATTATGGGCACGTCTGCTACAAGAAAAAAATATTATAGATTTAATTATCAAACTCTTAAAAGAATCAACTTTAACCATTAAATCATTTAAATGACCTCAATATTTTCACAAGTTATTTTAAAATGTTTGCTAAAATAAATATATAATTTTTATTAATTTGTTATATTATAAACAGTGTAATATTTTAAAGTGACTGCAGAATCCATTTGCGATTTCACACGCTGCATTTTTATTGTGAATATTATATATTGCAAATTAGAAAAAAAAAGAAAAAAGAAAAAAAAAGATACCAAGCCATTATTTGAGGCACAGCTTTCAAATCGTGATAATGAAGGTCGGATCTTTTTAGCTTTCATCAGTTGGGCTTATCCGCCTTTTTGCCTTTTGGAAGGGAGAAATTATTGTCAAATGCAATGCAGGAAGACATGGAATCATCACTAAGAGGTAACGATTTATTTATTTTTTTTTTTGAAGGGCAATTTTCCCCAGCTTAATATTAAGTTTTGAAAAAAAAAATGACATTAAATTTTACAACTTAAAATAAATTAAGATTTAGTAAAGTTTTAATAAAATATTTAATATGCTGAAATTTATGTTCTTCATAAAAACAGATGCTACCATCTAAAAAGAAAAAAACATATATGAATTTTAAATTGTCTATAAATATTCTTGTTAAGATTAATTTTATAATTTTCAAAACTGGAATTAGGGTATTTCTTGCTAATTTTTTTGATGGGCTGTTGTTTTGGAAACAAACTATAAAAAAGAGGTATTTACAATGCATGATAATAGTTTATATAAGGCTAATAGTTTCTAAACTGATAAAGGGGACTAACATGCTCATCACAGTACTCTCTCAACTTCATCCAAATTTGGCCATATTATCAACCGTCTGATTTATACATGGTATGTGTGATCAATATAAAAATTTTAACTTAAAAAAAAAAAGGATGTCTACGCACTCTTAAATAATGTTTCTATTCATTTCATATGCTTGATTTGCCTAAGTAAGCTTTTGAAGAATTAAGAGAGTTGGGTTCAAAAATATTCCTCCTTAGCCCTTTACCGCATGCATATTTTTCCGGCGCAAAATAAGACTTTGAGCTCTTCGGTAAGAATATTTTCATTTTACTAGCCTTTTGTTTTTATTAATGAGCTTATCCTTGAGGTCCATTGTTTAGAAGAAGAATGTGCGTTTTTAAGATCGTAATTTCATCCTAACAGGAATTTTTCAAAATGGCTTGTCTTAATATTGTCTCTAGCAACGAGAGTAGTTGCCTCTGGCTTGTTGCCATATTTAGAAGTTGCCATGCCCCTCCTCTTTTGTTGGTAGTTGGTGGGAATTTTGTCTTAGGGAACTAAACAAAGTAAAGTTTTGAGCTTCTGATCAAATTTGATCTTCTATACTTTACTCTAGACATTGTCTTCGGGCAAGGTTGATTTTAAGGTAATTCACCTGCATCTTTCACTTGATAATTTCCACAACAATTGTCCCGGATTATATGATCTTCTTAGCTAAGTGTCGGGTCTACTTTCGTGCCAATCAAAAGGATATGACCCTTGTACATCAAAATTTTGTTCAATTTTCATCCTATTCCAATTGCCAACAAGGAGAAAATCATCAACTTTAATCTCAATTTCTTTAAAAAGGATGCGGATCTAGACCTTATAGACGAGGGTTGTTTTACCGAGTCACTTGTCGATCTAGAAATAAACTAATTTTTCATTTTCTAAAATCCAGTTGATGATGCTAGCCACTAATTTTTTAGAATTTATAATGTTTCTCCAGGTATAAAAAAGTTTATATTGCGTTGAAAAGTTTTGAATTCTTTTTCTTTTTGGTAACAGAACTTTGAATTCTGCAAGTATGAAGCTCTGTAAGCTCTTACTCATGGCTTCTTAGATTCATTAGCTATGACTCCCAGCCAGCTTACCCATCATTATAATGTTACTATCCTTGATTCTCCAAAGTCCTAGTAGTGCACCTATCTTTTTGGATTGACACACATCCTGCCAATTCACAAGATGAGCCTTCTGATTTCCTCACAGGAAATTCCTGTGAAGACCATTAAGGGTAAGTTGCACACTCCTTTAGGAACAGCGAAGTTTGCATAAGATTTATAAGGGTGGCTTGCAGTAATGATCGGTAAGGAGTGCTCAGCCTGCAATATATAAGTACCTGGAATTTTACCCCTAAAGTTTTCGGCTGACTCTTCCAATTATGTCCTGGTGGTTGACCTTAGTTAAATAACCACGAATGATTCCTGCCCCCAGGTACTTTCCCAAGTTATCCACCTATTTGTAGCCACAGATTTGTTGAATCTCTCTAGCATTGGCTCCATTCTTGGCAGAAGGAATCCAGGATTCTGGTACATTACTGATCTGCTTCTTGTTTGCCATAGCAAGCAGCGGTAGTTCATCTCCAATGAAAAGAAGAAAGAAACTTGAGCCATTGTTACATAGCTCTATTGGCTTCCAACCTCCAATGGCCACTTCAATGTTGATCATGTGCGGCAATCTTCAATGCATATCACAAAAATATATGGGATAGTGGGTCTCCTTGTCTCAATCCATAGCGATGGCTAAAGCATTCTATGGTCTCTATGTATTAGAGTACAAAGAAGGAAACCGAAGAAACGTATTTCATAGTAAGCTCAATAAGATTCCTTATAATTTTGAGAGAAACAAGGGTGTCAGCAAGAAAGCTCCATCTGACTTTATCAACAGTAGTCAAATCGATTTTTAGGATCATTCCTGCATTTCTACCTTCTCTTACTCAAGGTATGGACCAATTTTTGAACAATTAGGGATTTTGAGTTATTCGATTATGATTGCCACAACAAGCGAAAGTATTATCGGGATGACACGCGATACTCGCTCGTGGCATGCTTAGGCGAAGATTCCAAGTAAAGATTGTATGATGTTTGTGCATGGTTGGCCGATGGTCGCTCAGGGGTTGTCCAAACGTCAAAGGATACTAAAGAGTAATATAATATTCGTACGATGATCGACCGATATTCAATCAAAAATTAGCAGAATGGCGCATGTGGGTGCTCTAAGAGTACACGTGCGTAGTTCGTTTAAAAAGGTCCTGCTGGATGTGCCCTTGAAGAAAATACGTGCACGGTTTGTCTAGAAAGTTTGGGCCGGATGCACGTCTAAGGGAAGTGTGGTTTGTATAGAAAGGGCGTGCCTAATGGGCACTGTTTGTACCTGGAGGTTGCACTTGACGCACGGCTAATCCGTGCTAATCAAATGGCGATATGGGATCCAAAGCGACCCCAGTTAAATTGGTGACTGATGCCTCCTAGAATTTTCACATCCAGTCTTCTGTAGCTAGTGCTATGTCCAACCATTTAGGCACCAAAGCAGGGGAGACTCCTTGTTCCACCGGGTAAAATTTGGACCCTTGTAGCTCAGATTTGCCAAATAACAGGTCCAAATCACGCTTGGAACAATAGAAACCTATCAGCTTAGCCTAATTTGGAGGTCTTAACACCGTAGTTGTTGATCCCAGGTTTCAAAATAACCAAGTTAACTAGCTTCTATGTTCGGTTGATTCCTTGAGTTCGCAACGAACACTTTATTGGCTGTTCCGTGGCAATTCTATGATATAATGCGCGTTTAAACTTCTTCTAAATTCTGAGTGTCACCTCCCCCATGTCTTTATCATCAATTAAAGCACAGACTGACAAGCTCCACTTAAATGGGCTCTGTGTGATCGAACATGGTATCATCAGCTTTAGACACCGACTGAGACGATGGGTTCAGTTACGGGTTGGGAGATATGCAGCCAAGAGAAGATAATGGTGGATGTGGACCTCTGGGGGCCCCTTAAAATGTATGAACCGGAGGCCTCCGGATGGAAGAGAGAGATTGGAGGAGGAAAGACATGTTAGCTTTTCCTTCTGGTGGGGGAGCTTTTGGTATCAGTGATGTCCAAGCGACGCGGGGTCCCTGCTTCTTTCTGCTGGTTATTGAAAGAAGAAGGAACCTACTTCTTTCATTTATATCATTAGATTAAAAAAAATTAACCGCCTAAACTAAATATTTAATAATGCTATCTGAATAATCATTTTTATTAATTTTTTCTATATATTGAATTTAATATATGTTAATATTATAAAAAATTTTAAAATATAGTTATCATTAATATTTATTTATTTTTAAATTTTGATCTAATTGACAAAGAAAGATAAGCAGGAACCAAGGACTTCGAAATTAGAACTGAAATTGAGGGAATCAAACCGCATTCCCTGAGCACAAGTCCTGCCCCCTCCCCAAATCCCTAGCAGCAGGTTTGGGGCTATTCAATCTCGATTGAGTCTTCGTTCATCGTGACCAGGCAAAGGAGAGAGGTTTGTTTAGGTCGATTTTCACCGCCATCTTGGCGGTTCTGCCGCGATCATCAATCAAAAATTGTTTAGATCTGTGTGCGCCTCGCCAATGTCCCGCAGAACATCTTTACGTTGAAATGAACTAGAAGATTTGGGAAATCTAATCCAGACAACAGTCGTTACAGCATCTCGTTCGAGGGGCAATCTAGGGACTAACGGTGATGCCATCTAGAAGGGTGAAAAAGAAATTAATAATAAAAAAATGATTATTTCAATTTTATGAGCGATAGTTATCCCGCTGTTGTATGACGGATAGCCATTTACAGGGGCTGTGTGTGGGCCTGAAAGCCTAGTGAACTCAATGATGGACGCGCACCAGGGGACCCTGATGCTGCTGGGACCGACCATGAACGCCAAGATAGCCTTCGAACTCTCGGAGAGGATCCCTCACTTGGGCCTGAGAATGAAAGAACACTGCCGAAGGGCCCTGGAATTCGCCAAGCGCATGAAGAAGTTGGGCCTTAAAGTCATTTACCCCGGCCTGGAGGATCATCCACAGCACGGGCTCATGAAGTCCATCGCCAACCCGGAATACGGGTTCGGCGGAATCCTCTGCTTGGACATGGAAACCGAGAAGCTGGCCAACAGGCTAATGCACCACCTCCAGAACGGGACCCAGTTCGGGCTCATGGCGGTGAGCCTGGGCTACTACGAGACCCTCTTGTCCTGCTCAGGCAGCAGCACAAGCAGCGAGATGAGCAACGAGGAGAAGGCTCAGGCCGGGATCTCACCCGGCCTGCTGAGGATGTCGGTTGGGTACACCGGGACTTTGGATCAGAGGTGGGCTCAGTTTGAAAAGGCGCTCGGCAGGTTGCATGATGAAAGTTTCAGGTTTCACAAGAACTGAAAAAAGTACCACTTAGCTATTCATATATGAATAATGTCGTGGTTCTGGGTGTGATCCATCCCATAACGTGTTGCCATTGTTGCTTTGAACTTCGTTGCAACTGCATATCAGAAGTGCCATATGCCCCTTATGTAAAATATTAGTAGTTGGTTGATGGGGTAATATTCTAATGTATAAGTGTAGTCTTCCATAATTTAAGCATTGGCCAGGTGTGATGAAATATCTGAGTGTGGGACTATGCTTTAAAACTCTGCTAGTTTTATTAGAAATGTACCTCTATAATAATCTTTTTTTTCCTCTAAAAGTCTTCTATTTTCCACATTTATCAGAATAGTGAGAACACCAAGCTTTAGTTATATTGTAATTCAGATTTTTTTTTTAAAAAAATAGGTATAGTCTTTAATCAAAAGAATGATACCCATAGGTCATAATCTTAGAAATTTTATAAAATAATTATTATTTATGGAAAAATTTCATATATTTTTTAAAAAATTCACAAAGACAGTAATACTGATCGTAACATTTATGATGGGTATACTGTGGTATGGGCTGGCCCAAGGTCAACGGATGCTTAAAACGGCATGTTGGACGGTCAACTCAAAAACGGCCCAACAGGAGATGTATGCCCAAATCCTAGAATGCCCAAGACGGTCAACGCCAGTGTTGACTGTCCAAATTTCAACAGACGGCCAACTTGCATACAAACGGCCAACTTGCGTACAGACAGTCAACTCGAGCGTTGACCGGATGTACTGTAGCAGCAAGAAAAAAAAGGCTTTTTACGGGCCTGGCTCACTTGAGCCTACAATTCAGCAGACAACCAGCAACTGCTTTTTCAGCACCTTTTACGATCTCAGCCTGCACCCAAAAAAGATATTGATAAAATCAACACAATTCCCATAAGGAAGACGCAAGACTTTTTCAATCTCCTACCAACTGGGGCTCTCTAATGGTAAAATACACAGAATGAATGTGAGCAACTTGAAAAGCCGTTGACTGCTATGGAAAGAAGCTATCTCTGCTAGTTTAGCAACTGGCGCCGCCTGTGGAAGGAAGGCCGACCAGAATAACACAGGAGATCACGCCCTCCAACCAGGGAATATCACCCTGTCAGCTTTTAAATAAATCCTAAAATTCTCATTCAGTGGACATATAATCTCTTACATACACACACAAGTTCTGACTTACAGACAAACTCTGGCAAACAAAAGCTTACTGACGACACAGTCTCTTACGAACACAAGCTTACTTACGCAAAATGCTTACTGATACAAGTTCTGACTGAGAAAGAAGCCCACGGACGCTTACAGAGTACTGGATAGAGGCTTATCGTCTCTTACACTCTACCCAGACGTTCGTTCTTCAATCCCACCAAAGGCCTCCAGATTATCGGAGACCTATTCGACTTCTCGAGAGTCATTTTCAGAAGTTTCCACGCTTTCAGAACTTCGCTTCCTCACGCTCTCTGTGAGTAGGAAGCGAGAACTCACGTTCTCGATAAGTCAACGCTCCCGACTGACCAACTCACACTCTCTTACCCTTTCTTACTTTTCAGTTTACCTTCCCTGCTTAGAAGGCTTTACTGACTTGAGCGTCGGAGTATTTTTGGTGGGGCAACCTCCCGCCGACACACTAACCTCTTGTTCATTTTAGTGGTGTGCAGGGTTCGAACTCAGTGAACGGAGCCGGGTCAAACAATCCATACAAATTCAAATCTGTTCGAAATCGGATCAAAGTACGCATCAATCTATTTGAACGTCGGAGTATTTTCGGTGGGGCAACCTCCCGCCGACACACTAACATCTTGTTCGTTTTAGTGGTGTGCAGGGTTCGAACTCAGTAAACGGAGCCGGGTCAAACAATTCATACAAATTCAAATCTGTTCAAAGTCGGATCAAAGTACGCATCAATCTATTTATAAGAAAATGGTGTGAAATGTTTTAACTATCTTGATTTCCTATAAATTTCTATTATTAATACTTTTGCATGCTTCTAAATTAAATACTATAATTTCTACGTGTTTACTATTTTGTTGGATGATATAATTTGAATAAATATGAAGGAAAACTTTTTATAAATTTTGATGAATAAGGTATTTTTTTTAAATGAGAAAAATTAAAAAATATTCAAATTTAAATAAAAATTTTAATTTAACTAAATATAAAATATTATAGATAATTAATAGAATATATTCGAACATGTTATAATATATTATTTATAAATTAAAAATCGAACCTATCATTCACAGGTTAAAAAAATAATACTCGATCTCGTCTATAGGATTATATATAGATGATCAACTATAGGCATTAAAGAATGACCTTTGACTATATGGAATAATCATTATTCAAACTTTAGAATTTGACTTTTATTGGTGAAGTTATCACCGATCTTTAGTCCTCTACATATGTTTGCTTGAGTTGAACATATTTTATGTATCAGTACACTTTTAGCTTGATTTGTGTCATTATATAGATTTTGACATAATTTAAATCATTAGTAATTGGTCTTAGCATTATATTATTAACATTTTGGACCTTTATGTCATAGTATGATTTTAACATATTTTGTTAATATAAATATACATATGAAATCATACATATGTCTTACTAAGTGATTTACTCTGTCTTATATTAATTTTGTTAGCCTTTCAGATTAAAGGGCATGGATTATCTTATACGGGATTCGAAATCAAAATGCAAACTGTTTATTTAATTGAAATTTTAGAGATTAGAATATTTTAATATATTAATGTCAATGTAAATATAAGGCCAATGGTGATACTAGGATGATCAAGTCTTAGCCTGATTTTGGTATTTTAAAAGTTTAATTCTTGAAACTCTATTTTTTTTTTAGTTTTTTTTTTCTTTTGAATCGTTTGAAGTCATATAATTGTTAATATTTGTCTATTATTATATGTAGCATTTTAGTCTTCGGACAAAAATTTTTAAATATTATACGAGTCGTTGAACAATTTTCGCTTCAAGTTTTTAACCTAATATTAGTTTGGATTTAAATTGATGAAATAAACAAATAAATATTTGAGTAATTAATGATTAAAAGATAATTCAATTTAATTATGGCAAAGGATTAATAAATCATAAATTAGATTTTCGGATTGGACGTGACACTTATATTGTCAATCTATACTGTGACAATTAAAGTGTTATACAAATTACTTATAATACTATATTTTATAAATGTACCGAGCATATTAATAATAATAATTATTTTATTCATTAATATATTTAACAATCTTTGGTATATTTTATCAAGCGATTAACCCATCGACATTCTCATTAACTCCCACTCAACACGATGATTTCATAATTTAATTTCCAAACTCAAAATCACCCTCTGCTTTATTTCCTTGAGCTTGAGGGGAAATTCAAGAAATAATTTTATAATATTAAGTTTTCTAATCTTAATATTACATAATAATAACACTATACATATATTCTGTATATTTTCATATTTATTTTTAATATATAGCTTGTGTTATAATTGTAGATGGGCACATCATGAAATACATTTTTTCTGATGTCTACCATTGCGAATTGCTGTATGAATAAATTTTCCGGCCAACTTTTCAGTGCAAAAAATATATGCGTTAGAAAATAACATACGATTTAATTGAAAAAAAGTTACAATAATTTATATACATTACCGAGCTGTAATTTATTAGAAAACAATGTTATCTATTTAGTTAAATCTTCGTCCAATTTTCTTTTTTCAATTTGAACTTACATCAATCCAATTAAATATATTTACAGCTAATTTCTAAAACTAATAGAAAAAATATATATTTTATAAATAAAATTTAAATAATTTAATTTAACATATAATTTATTTTTACAAATATATCAAAATTTAAGACGAGAAATTAGGTCGTGCTCACACTTTTGCGCAAGTGGTGCAATATAACTCCTAATTGTAATTGATAGTTCCCTTGGAATCGTGACTCTTTTTTGTTTTTTTTTTTTCTGGTGGGATAATCAAGTGCAATAATATCATTAATAAGTTCCCCTCAAATTATGGCTCCAAATCAATCACTAATTAATTAGAACTCCACATTTCTCTATAATCTCTATAATAATCATTGCTTCCCACCTGCCAAAACACTTAAAATCACTTCTCAAACCTTAGATTATATATATATATATGGTTTTATTTTTTGCATTTTTATTAATGACGACGGTATCCAACACTAATTTATTCCTATAATTTCATATTTTATATGTATTTGAATCTTATTTATATCATCTTTGCTAATTATATATGTGTGTATATGTATATATATATATATTATGTTATTTTTAGTATTTATATTAATGATGATGTTATCCCTTAACAAAGGTCATAAAGATAATAGACTTAGTAATTTATCTCTATAATTTTATGTTTAATATGTGTTTAGATCTTATTTAATTATATCATCTTTGCTAACTAGTAGCTTTATTATCCTAACAAAGCCATAAGTTATTTTAAACTTTCTGCAATTAATTGAGGCTAAATCAATTGTATTGTCGAGTATATCTTCAACTTTTAATTGCAACAATGCGGCAATAAGCACACAAATTATGCGTGGCCCGCCACAAATCACACGGGCCCCAGCCTCCCACCTCTTATGCTTATAGAGATAATTGAAGTTTTTTTTATAAGCCTTTTTTAAAATATATATATATTAGAAGAAAATTCTTATCATAATAATAAATTATCATCATATAATCAAATAATTATGTGTTTAAATCATAAAAATTGCTTATTATATAATATAAAGTAAAATTATGTATAATATATTAAAATGATATACATTTTATCAATTTTTCTTTCAAAATGTGAGGTAATGGTGTGTGATAAAATTCTAAATCAGTATCACTTTAACATAGACGTGCATGGAATAAATCATTTGTTTATTTTCCTCCTTTTTTTAATTTGATAGGTAGATAAGCATGATGGATAAAACCAATTGAAATATACACCCACGAAAACGGCTCATACTGCCAGACAATCGAGGTGGGGGTGGGGAAGGGGATTCTAGACAAACAAGGCCAAGCAACAAAAATGAAATTATCAAACATAAATTATTTAATTTTATTCTCATTTTACTTTTTAGATCATAACCCAGAAATTTATTCTTTCTTTGTATCAGATTTACTCTAAACCAGCTCTAAATAATATATTCACTATAACCTTTTTAATACTTTTATAGTTTTTCAACATTCAAATATGATTTGAAAGATAACTAATTTTGATATGAATTTTATTCTGCTTAAATTTGAGAAATAAATATTGACCAATGGTATAATTTAAAAAATAATTTTTAAATTTTTATTTTTTTAAAGCATAGGAGTGATATATTCAAATATTGATATCAGTAAATTCATACTTATTATTAGTTTGAGTCTTTTTTTTTACTGGTTATTAGCCTTACAATCGAAATCTCTTCATAAAAAATTGGAATGAAATGATGTTTTCCCCTGCACAAAAGTGGGTAGGAAGATAAGATTTTTTGATTAATAAGTGTTGCTCATATCTATCTATGAGAAAAGAAAATAAATAAAAAAATATTGTTCATATGTGCAGAAAGTACCAATACCTTAAAGGATTGATGACTACTACCACTATGAAGTGAATCGAATCTATGCATCAGCAAGAGATTAGGATTTTTATGTGTGGCCATAATTAGAAGACACATTGATATATGCCAAAATCAGCATTATATCCATTTTAAATGGTATTTTTTTTAAATAATTTTGGGAAAAAAAAAATACCAAAGTGCTATTAAATGCATTTTCGGCATGCAATAAGCCTAGTGGGGCCGATATGATTGGGTGGAGATCTTAATAAAGAAAAGCATATCAAGAACATCATTTTAATGGGAAATTTCGGACCTTTCTTTTTAGCATATCAATGGAAGCTAGTCTACAATTTGTAACCTTTTATATGGGTCTTAGTACTCATTTAGAAAAGCACTTGCAAATAAAGAAAATCATGATTTTTATAATAATTATTTAAAATATTTTTGAGTAATTTTTTATTAAAAATACAAAATTAGAATTGGTTAAAAACTCATAATAACTTATCAAGAACCATAGTTTTTTTCTTTTTATTTTTTTTTGGGGGGCGGGGGGGGGGGGGGGGG
>JAOVVI020005661.1:0-10127 GCA_028571085.2 Nepenthes alata
GCAGAGCTTTGCACGTACACACGCACTCAGCATACAGCACATACACGAAGCACTAGCATACACCCAACCCCCCAATTCCTTCAAATTACCAACGCTCACAGAACACACACACACTGCTTCACATCAACAAACACACGGTCGTACTCACGCCTTACGCACCAATAGAAGCTCAACTGTTACACATATACACACACTCAATACATACAACAATTAACCTCAAATTGGACAAGTCCTTCACTCACCCATTCCACGGCCAAAGCAGAATACGAAGGCCTTATTTTTCCCCATTCCCTCATTTTACCACAATTTTGGAATGATGACACCAATGTTCCACACGAATCAATAATCAACATTTAAGGATGTAGAGGGAAAATGTTTACTTGCTAAATGTTTACTTGCCACACGAATCAATAATCAACATTAAGGATGTCGAAGCCCTCTTACCGCCTTCGGGTCATCGAACCCTGCTGGAAAACGGGAAACATAGCATATGGCGAAGCCAAAATTCCCAACATTCAGGGGTACAATGCCCGAAATTGATTATTCATGACTCCATTAGATGATTCCCGAAGTCCCAATCCATCATTAATCCTAAAGGTATCGGTTGTTCTTCACGAGCCGAATGTATGCATTCGGTTTCCCCCAAAATTACAACCTTCGATTTCACCATTTACCCACCAAATCGGTTATAAAATTAAAAGATTGGGCATTAACAATAACAAAGGAAGGATAAATTTTGTGATGGAGGATTACTTGCCTCACGATGGTGGTCAACGGCGGCGGCTCCACTTCGTTCTTCCCCGTTCGTTCGTCCTTTGCGGCCCCCCTTCTCTAACCCTAATGCTGCCCTAAATAAGGAGGAGGAGTTAGTTAGGATTTTTCCAAAGTTTCCATACGCCCCTGATCCCCTTCCTCCCCCACCGCCTTCCTTCTTATCCCTTTCGCTCTTCTTCCTTCCCTTTCCTTTTCCTTTCCTTTGCTTTCTTCTCTTCTTTCTTTCTTTCCTTTTTCTTTCCTTTTTTTTTCGTTTGTTATTATTATTATTATTATTATTATTTACTTATTATATATTAATATTGTATTAATATATATTTTTTATTTATAATTATTTATCATATTTATTTATTATTATTTTATTATTATCACTCACTTTAATTAATAATATTTATTATTATTTATATTTATTACTATTATTAATGATATTAATTATCTCATCACCCTTACCATAATAATTAATCTTTTAATTAATTATATATATATTTTTATTTATTTTATTTTCAGTCAATAAATTTTGATACACTAAGATTATCTAATATTAATTCATTTAGGTTGGTTTGTAATTAATTTAATCTAACTCACTAACTAATCTAAATTCGAGTTAATAGTCTAAATATTTAAACCTATAAGTAATTAAAAAGAATTATTAAAACTTAATTTATCAATTTTATTTTTTAAAATAATAAAAATATTTGGAATATTACTGCACTGGTCCTATATAACGACTCGGAGCTTATGGTCAATCTGATTCAAGGAGTCTTTGAGACATCAAGCCCTCAACTTGCCAAGTACCTATCGAAGGCGCAGACCCAAGCCCAGGCATTCAAAAAATTTGAGATTTTGCACATCCCGAGGGCGGAGAACTAGAAAACTAACCACCTGCAGCAGGGTCTCCAGAGTAGCATGGAAGGAGCATGCGGGAAGTCCTGGTCGTACTGAGCATTGACGATCCAGGGGTGAGATGCTACAGATGGCCGAGAGCAATCGAACATTGACACTCGAGCACCAGCCGGCGGGTAGCAGGTGCGCCCGCTACTAGTTTCAGCGCCTGTCCTTGGCACTTGAGCACCCGACAGGTGCTGGTGCACTGGTTCGGGCACCTGGGAGGCGTCCCTTGCAGCCTCATCCTACGCTCCCGAAACCTAATTTTTTCACATACATTAAACCTAATATTAATTATGTTATCTTAATTACCTCATAATTACTATGTTATGAGAATCAAAATCTCATAGCTCTCCCCCACTTAAAAAATTTCGTCATCGAAATTAATGAATCCTAGAAATTAAACGAATAGACAGACCTTGAAATAAATAGGGATACTTAACTCGAATCTCAACCTCCCTCTCCCATGTCGCTTCCTCACGGGAGTGATTCTTCCACAGGACCTTCACGAGAGGGATGGTCTTCAAGCGTAAGATTTGATCCTTTCGATCTAAAATTTGGACAAACTCCTCCAAATATGATAAATCTTTTTAGAAAACCAAAGGGAAGAAACCGATAACATGCGACAGATCATGAACATACTTTCTCAATATAGAGGCATGGAAAACGTTATGCACATCGGCCAAACTCGCGGCAACACCAAACGATACGCCACTTCCCCAACTCTTTCCAGAACCTCGAAGGGTGCAATAAATCGCGACTTCAGCTTCCCTTTAACTCAAAATCTGGAGACTCCCTTCCACAGTGATACCTTTAGGAAGACAAAATTGTCAACCTCAAATCTAAACTCGGATCTCCTCCGGTCGGCATAACTCTTCTGCCGACTCTGAGCCATCTTCAGCTTCTTAAAAATCATTGCAATCTTTTTTGAGTTCTCCCGAATCACATTCGGGCCCAACAGACGCCTATCTCCTATCTCCTCTCTCCTCAAAATGGATAGGAGATCAACACTTCCTATCATATAGTGCTTCAAAAGGAGCCATACCGATACTAGCCTGGAAACTATTATTATATGCAAACTTAGCCAACGCCAATTGATTATCCCAATTTTCCTTCAACTCCATCATAAAGGCTCTAAGCATGTCCTCTAATATCTAAATAGTCTGTTCAAACTAGCCATCTACCTCAAGGTGATACGCTATACTGAATTTCAAGTTCATCCTTAGCTCCTAGTGCAAACTCTCCCAGAACTTAGAGATGAAACATGGATCACAATTGGACACAATAGATATTGGCACACCATGTAGCCTAAAATCTCATGGATGTACAACTGCACCAGACGATCACGAGAATACATAATCCAAATAGCCAAGAAATAAGCCAATTTTGTAAGCCGATCCACAATTATCCAAATGACATCATAACTCCTTGGGGTCTTAGGCAAACCAGACACAAAATCCATAAAAATATTCTCCTACTTTTAGCTCAGAATGGGCAAGGGCTGCAATAATCTCGAGGGCTTTCTCCTTTTAGCTTTCAGTTGCTGACAAATCAAGCATCTCCTAACAAAAACAGCTATCTCCCTTCATATTTTTCTCGACCAGAATATTTTCTTTAAATCTTAGTACGTCTTATTAATTCCTAAGTGAATAGTATATCTGGTTCGTTGAGCCTCCTTCATGATTTCTTCCTTTAGATCCTTATCATCAGGCACACATAAACGCTCTTGGAATCGTAAGACTTCATCGGCTTGCACTCTAAAATCCATCTGGGAGCCTCGACTAAGATCTTCGACAATGTCCATCAAGAATGGATACTGGCTTGCCATTCCTTAATCTTCTAAAGGATCTCGGATGCACCTGCAAGAAAAACAACATCATCCTGTTGCTTTTGATATAACGCTGGATATCACATAACTTTAAGAAATCCAGCATATCCATCTACTTGATATGCAGTCTCGCCACAAAATTGCTCCGATGACTCAATGCATCCGCGACCACATTTGCTTTCCTCGGCTGATAGTGGATCTTACAATCATAATCCTTGAGAAGCACGATCCACCTCCACTACCTCATATTCAGCCCCTTCTACAAAAATAGGTACTTGAGGCTCTTGTGATCAGAATACACAAGAAACTTCTCACCGTACAAATGATGCTTCCAAATCTTTAACGTGAAAACAATGGCGGCTAGCTCCAAATTATGGGTCATGTAGTTCTTCTCATGAATCTTCAATTGTCGAGATCCATAAGCAACTACCTTCCCATTTTGCATCAAAACACATCCAAGGCCAACCATAGAAGCGTCACAGTTACATCAAAGCCACCAGAACCATCAGGAATAGTCAAAATCGGTGCTGAAGTCAAACGATCCTTCAACCCTTGAAAACTTCGGTCACACTCTTCCATCTGTTCAAACTTCACCTCTTTCTTTGTCCATACCCAAGAAGCTACGGACCTCCGTCACCATTGTCGGCGACTCCAACTAATCACGGCTTCAACTTTCTTCGGGTCTACCAATGCGCCTCCATCGGAAATGACATAGCCCAAGAACACAATCTCATCGAGCTAAAACTCTCACTTCTTCAGCTTTGCGAACAACTTGTGCTCCCGAAGGGTCTGAATAACGATCCTCAAGTGTTCCTTATGCTCAACATAACTTTTTGAATATATCAAGATGTCATCAAGGAAGACCACAACAAATTTAACCAAATAGGTTTGAAAACCCGATTCATCAAATCCATAAATATGGTGGGAGTATTCCTCAATCCGAACGGCGTCACAAGAAACTCATAATGGCTATACCTCATCCGAAAAGCTGTCTTCACCACATCCTCTTGCTTGACCCGAAGCTGATGACAGCTCAACTGAAAATTGATCTTAGAGAACACATGAGTTCCTTACAATTGATCAAAAAGATCATCGATTCGTGGCAATAGGTACTTTTTTTTATCGTGATCTTATTCAACTCACGATAGTCTACACATAACCTCAAGGTCCCATCCTTCTTATTCATGAATAAGATTGGAGCGCTCCATGGCGAAACACTTGGTCTAATAAAATCCAAATCAAGAAGATCATGCTATTACTACTTTAATTCTTTCAACTCAGCAGGAGCCATACAATAAGGTGTCCTCGAAATAGGTACCAATCTTGGCACGAGATTAATCCCAAACTCGATCTTCCGATGTGGCGGCAAAGCAGACAACTTATCAGGAAACACATCCTCAAATTCACGCATTACCGGAATCTCCTTCGTCGATAGCTTATGGCTCTCCACCACACTATCATAAGCCAACTAGGATTCATATCCACTTCGCAACAAATGACGAGCTTGCAGAGCCGAAATAAAACTAGACGACTCCACTTGCCGATTTCCCTGAATGTGGAAGGGCTCACATTTCGGGATTACAAAGTCTACCATTTTATGGAAACAATTAATGGTTGCATGATTCCTCGACATTCAATCCATACCCTGAATAACGTCAAAATCACGCATCTCTAGAAGAATCAAGTCAACAGTTAAGGTCAACCCATTCACCTCTACCGAACACTTAGGGTTTGAGACATCAATAACAACAAAAGATCCCATGGGCGTCGACACAACCAATAAATAATCAAGAATCACAGTAGAAGATATCTAATGACAACGAAACCGAGGTGAAACGAAAGAATGGGTAGAATTAGAATCAAAAAGCACAATAGCAGAAGCATCACAAATAGGAAAAATACATTCTACAATAGTATTAGACACCTTAACTTCACTGGCATATACTGCAAACACCTTTCCGGGAATAGCAGACTTAGGGGTAAGAGTTGTAAGGCTCGAGATCTCCCGACCAAGCAAATCATAATTAATTAAGGTCAAAGGGCAACGAGAAGTCCAACATCCAGGGAAACTACTAAAATTAAAATACATGGACTTGGAGACTTTTACCGGTCTATGAATTTCGAATCGAGATTTGTTACACCGACTAGGTTATAAACCCAGAGGCTAGAAGTTCAACCTGGGACATAACGGTGATAAAATAAATTGACCGATGGACCCAAATTTAATTACGATAAATAAAAGGTTATCTTGATCACCAAAATTCCAACCGATTATCAATCGAAGTGATTTGGGGGCAATAAAAAGATAGCCAATCACCTTCACTCAATTAGTAACTGAAATTAGCTCGATTGATTAAATATAATGCAAACCAAATTAATTAAGCAAAATTAATATATTCCAACCCACAAACACACACAAGGGAGCCCTATACTTAGCTGAATTTTGAGAATTCAGCATGGTACCGGCTGTAGCCCAAATCAGCAACAATAATTCAGCAAAAACGTGTCCATGGCAGATAAATCTTCTAAATACTTAAAATAAGAATTTAGCAACACTAAATAATATGAAATTTATATACATTAAATTAACCATAGATCAGTAAGAAGGGCCATGGTAGCAGCCACAACACCAAATGAAAATCAGAATTTCCCCAAACTGTATACTCACAACAGTAGTAGGACACTTAGGGAAATTTAGGGGAATTATGGGAGAAAAGAACGGGATACTATAAGAATTAATATTAAACAAGATATCAGCCAAAGACACACACACCCGGCAGCTGAATTGAGTAATTCAGCAAATTTTAAACAAACGCACACGGCAGCTAGCAGCAGCTCACACGGCTATTGCTCCAAACAGCCTCACACCTCAACAACCAACCACAACTCTCCACCAGACAAAACTTTAAGGAAACACATAAAAAAATTGGATGAATCAGAAACTGAATAGGAAGACACAATGCTGAAGAAGGTTTTAGGTGATGTGATGCATCAGCTGCTGGTCTTAGCTGTATAAGAGAGACGTGAGGAAGGGAAAGAAGAAATGAAAAAGAAGAAGACGAAAACCAGAAGAAAAGAGGAGGGAACCGTGAGAGAAAGAAGGATAAAAGCAGAAGGAAAAATAGAAAGAAAAACAGAAGGGAAGCTGATGGAAAACCAAAGATAGCAAGAGATTAGCTGAATATTTTGGGCAAGTGTACTTGATTCCTTTCTTTCTTCGGTGTTGGTTATTGATCATTCTTTCAAGTATTATTATTCTAATACTTGCCTTGTGCTAATGTCTTGCTCATAACATCATAACAGCATAACTTATACTTGGTTGAAATTTGAAGGCAAAATGTGGAGGCAGAACAATCTCTGTATATTGACTAAATCATTGACCAAATGGTCTCCAAATAATCTCAACTTTGGCGTACACTAAGCTTAATATCTTACCTAATTCGTGACCAAACAGCTCATGGAAATGAGCTGAACCACTTACTGAACCGGCCCTCATATCAGTAACGGACATAATTTTGGCAAATTGCTGATATCCGAATTTATAGCCTATGAACTGCGCCCCAAATTGGCCAAGTCGGCCACCATATAAACTCAAGTGTCTTATGATGATTTTCCAGTGTCACCTTGCAAAATTGGACCTTGAATGGATCACAAACTAGTCCCCAAAATAGCAACAAGAATCGGCTGCATTACGAAAAACTAAAGTAGAATGTTTGTTTATAAATTATGACCCGAACTGGTTAAGAAATTAACTTGACCCAGCCAGAAATCAAACATAAACTTAAACATGAGTCTCTTAGTTGTAATACGATTCCTTGGACCAGCCAAAAACAGGTCTCAAATTGGCCATAAAATCGGAAATAGTAGAATAGGTCCCTATGTACCTTTGCTGATGTTGGATTGGCAGGTTGGGAAAGAGAGACTTAACCGGACCGAATTTGGCTGAACCGACAGCTGACCCAGCCAACGTATAATGTACTAAAACTAAGCTATTTACCAATAAAACTGCCACCCAAACTCCCTAAGATAGGTGCTGAACCAGTCACTTAAAATGAACCAAATCGGATCCGGCATCATTGATGTTGAATCTGGCAGCCTGCAGAAATAAACCAAATTGGCCCGAAACCCGTTGAGCCATCACCCGACCCAGCCAAATTAACAAGTTTTAAGGGTATACTATCCACCTGTAAAATTGTGGCCAAAATACCTTCGTATTAATGCTGAACTGGGCCCTAGAAGCTACTAAGTCCCTCCATTAGCCTTTCGGCACATGTTTGAATTAAGGCTTGAACTGGTTTAATTTGGCCTTTAAACCAGATGAATTGGCACCCGAAAATTTATTAGATTAATATAAGATAATAATAAAATATTCACGATAAAAATTATGGCTCAAATCAATCCTCGAACTGGGCCCTGAGCAAGTTGGATGAACTGCTAGCATGCGGAACTTTAATTCGTATATAGCGAACTGATTAGTCAAGCCAACTTATAAATGTAGAAAAATCAAATTGGATAGACCCACGGACCAACTATTAACCCAATCCTGAACCGAAAATTGAGTTCTTAAAAAAATGTACTAAAAATTAACGAAAGGAAATTGATCGAGTTAACCTCAGAATCGAATACTGAGCCAACAGTAGAGTCAGCTGAATATATAACATATTGAATCTGTATTTTAATATATATAAGAAATTAAGGCTAAATTTACTAAAACGGACAATGCATTGGTTTTTGTTACAATTTATAATTTGTTATTAATTATCACTTATTATGATTGCTATTTCAATATTATGAAAATTTACATGGAAACTTTGCATGGCCAATGCATTGGTTTCTATTATTTATTACCATGTTTTATGATTTTATGTCCAAGGAAGGATTTTATAAAAGTCTTGTAAGTTTTGAAGAATACAAAATATTTTCTCCCGGAATGGTGAAAATTAAATAAAGAAGCATTAAGAACAAGATAAAAATTTTGATAAGAAGTTTTCAAGTTTTAAAAAGAAATATGAAATTGGACTAATGAATTATCTCAGTGGGTAATATTTTCTGGCATGCTATAAATATTACAGTGAGAAATTCAAGGATTAACCTAGCGCGTATTGTAACGGGTGATATTTCTTGACACGCCTTAAGATATTATAGTAAAAATTGAAGAATTAATTTATGAGCTACAGGATGACAACTTTTGGTCTTATCTACCGATTGATATAGACATTACCACCTACCTCGGGGTGTAAAAAGAGGTAAAGAAAAGCAGCTGCAAGGTGTTAACTTTTGGTCCTGTCTACCGGATGATATAGGTAGTATCACCCACCTTGGGTTGTAAAGGGAGGTAAAGATCTTAGATTGTAGGGATACACAAGCCATCCTGTCTTCGGGATGTAAATAATGAAGCATGGCCTTACATTATGTGGAATAACACAATCCTTTTTTCGATTGACTGCTTTGTTAGTTGGTAAGACTATTAGCCCTAGTCTCTAAAGATAAATGATAAAAGGATAAATGATAAAAGGATAAATGATAATTAAAAATCAGAAAAAAAAAGTTAAAGAAGTCAAAAGTTCTTGCATACTCATGAATGATTACTGTTCCTTTAATTTATATGTTTATTTTAAATACAAATGTGTATATCTTTATTTCTATTTGTACCATATTAAGTATTTGGCTCACTCACTGTTTTTCTAATCCCTCAGTTACAGGGCACGTTTTGGTATCGGGTGAATTAGGGGTGAAGTAAAAAGACGTTTAGGATCAAACGCGGATGAATTGTAATATATTAGAAAGATTTGTAATCCATCTTGTAATAAATAAATATGCATTTATTCCATGCACCACTGTAAATTATTATGGATATTATTTGTGCTTCCCCAGAATTTTGTGGTAATAATTTTTGATTCCTAATAGTATCTCTAAAGAGTCTGACGCCGTATTGAAGTCATACAGGATTGGAGCCACTTGAAATGGCATCATATGGATTCTAAATATAATAATGATATAGTTATGGATTTAAATGTAATATGACGTCTCATTAAGTTATATGAGAATGTGGGACGTCACAAGAGCTTCCTTTTTATGAGGGCAATCTTTGATCTTGTGCCCAGACTGCCCACAATTGAAACATACACCCAGCGCCTTGCAACAAGGCCTATCACCACGAGGCTTCCCACAATGCTGACACGAACTGGTGGGAGCATGCTTTGCTAGTGTAGAAGGACTAGCCTTCTTCCCATGATTCGCTTGTCTCAACATCTTTGGCGGTCTCCTTGAACTCGGACTAGAGGTAGAACCAGCGTCACTTCTGCTAGACATTCTCTTCTTGAAATACTCCTCCTTCTCAAGCTTTTTCTCATAGATCAAAGCGCGATCCAACACCTCTCCATAGGTCATAGCTTGAGGGTCACCAACTGCTTGCAGATATCATCCCGCAAGCCTTGTAGAAACTTCCTGGCTTTCCTCTTCTCGTCCTCGACCATGTATGGAGCATAATGAGCTCACTCTGCGAACTTTGCATCATATTCAGTCACTGTTCTATTGCTTTTCCTCAAGCGGACAAACTCTTCTTCCTTCTGCTCACAAAGGACGAACGGGAAGTACTTCTCCATAAATGCATCATCAAACATGGGCTAAATAATTTCAT
>JAOVVI020005663.1:0-16274 GCA_028571085.2 Nepenthes alata
ATGCAAAGTCAGTTATTGATCAAACCACCATAATGTTGGCAAACATGGAAGATGGATGGCGGCAGCCATCTATACGCCAGCAATGTCATGGGCAGTCCTATCTCTTCCATCAGCCATCACCAAACTGGTGGACCAGCTCTTTCAATGCACACGATCTTGGCAGTTTATATCTAAAAGGTGGTTTGCATAATCCTTCCTTGTTTGCTCTTGCATTGGTTTTTCTTGTGTCTCATAATCTTGTACAAGCGCCGGTCCAGAAAAAGACGACTACATTAGCTGCCCCAATAGAGAGAGTCAAATTGTTGCCTCAGAATCCCGATGAAATGATCAAAGTTGAACGGTTATCTGAACCTTACAAGGGCATCCTTGACGGCTTGACCAGAACAATCAAGGAGGACGATGGGTTCACCAGTCACCGCCGAGAAGCACGCATCATTTGGTGCTTTCATTGAGAGAAAAGCAAAGGAGACGATGGTCGAAGAACAAGCCCTCGAAGCGCTGGAAGCTACTGTTGTAAGGCTGTTGAAGGAGATGAAGAGCTTTTTCTTCCACCGATAGATCAACGACATACAGAACGACTCGCCACTTTTTCTTTCACCACGGTACAGATCCAGTCTTCCATGGCTGGAATCCATCACTATCTAGCCAGAATCGAACAACAACAAATCAAACACCATTCCCGGTCGTCTACAAGTTTCGCTTCGATTATCATCCCGTCCTCTCATCTTCGTATGCCTCCCACAGAAATCTCACATTTCTGTTCAATCCCTAGATTACCAGAAATGACGAAGGAGTTCCACGAGTTGCAAACGACAGTACCGCAACACGCCAACTGAAGGAAAATTAGCACCACTCCTAGTTTCTCTTGTCAGTAAGGACTCTTCTATGTTGGATGGACTTGAAAATGCCAGTACTGAGATTAAAGCAGCAAAGGCAAGGTTTAATGAGAGTCTAACCTCTAGAGCACCGACCCTCCATGGCAATGGATCAATTGAATATCCTTGGATGATTGTTGGAGTTGGACTTTTGTTCCAGCAGCGGGGGTCACTTTGCATATGTGCTCTCGGCTTGTACAGTAACCTCCACTGGAATCCACACATCTATGAAGCCCTCTCACCTTATTACATGTATAATTTCTTGAAGCAAACATGGTTGAGTGGCTGGATGTCCCTGGGTGGAGTTTTGCTGTGTATAATAGGGTTGGAGGCAATGTTTTATGCTCTAAGACACTTCTCCTATACTACAACTCAGATTGCTGTTTCAAAAAGGGGCGAGCACAGAGGCCTAATTCTGTTGAAAGATGTGGGCATCGATGAAGCCGCTGAGTTGGTTCCTGCCGCTTTAGGTTTCATTGGATTGCTCCAGCCTGCATTGTCGTATTATGAGTATGGGTTTCGGGTATTTTGCTCATCTGTCATTTGGGATTTGCTCATCGCCTTGCTTGCTAGTGCTGGCATGGGGATTAACACATGCACTCTCCAAATTTGGGCCGAAGAGGTTTTGCACAAGATGGAGGTCCAGCAATTAAGGAATGTTGCTATTCCCTTAGAGGTTGTGCCAATAGGCCCAGGAGTTGGAATACATATGTCGAGATGCTCATCAATTCAGCGAGCAAGTTCCAGAGGGTTGTATAAGGGCCTGCCCCCCTATCATTTGATGCCGATGCTGCAGAATCAAGCATGAACCAGAGCACCCGTGCCTTGTCTTGGCCAGTAAGAGCATCCCTTCCTGCTTCTACTTATCTTGAACGCACCAAAACCATCGTGAGACATGGAGCTCTGGGTGTTAGTGTTGTCACCGATCTGTCCTCTGCTACACCAGGAAATTGCAAGGATAGGACAGGCATCAATCGGGACATAGATCAACGGCAGAGCAAGTATCTAGTCATGAGGAAGCTACATGCCAATGCAAAGTCAGTTATTGATCAAACCACCATAATGTTGGCAAACATGGAAGATGGATGGCGGCAGCCATCTATACGCCAGCAATGTCATGGGCAGTCCTATCTCTTCCATCAGCCATCACCAAACTGGTGGACCAGCTCTTTCAATGCACACGATCTTGGCAGTTTATATCTAAAAGGTGGTTTGCATAATCCTTCCTTGTTTGCTCTTGCATTGGTTTTTCTTGTGTCTCATAATCTTGTACAAGCGCCGGTCCAGAAAAAGACGACTACATTAGCTGCCCCAATAGAGAGAGTCAAACTGTTGTCTCAGAATCACGATGAAATAATCAAAGTTGGACGGTTATATGAACCTTACAAGGGCATCCTTGACAGCTTGACCAGAACTATCAAGGAGGACGATGGGTTTTCTTTATGGAGAGGCAGCACAGCTAATGTTTTCCGATATTCTCCCACCCAGGCTTCTTCCCAGTTCCTGGATCCTGTGCTTTGTTTTTCCTCGATCATGGGGCCCTCTCGCTCGGCCTACAAGGATCATTCCAAGAGTTTATTCGACTTCAAGAAGAATAGGGATGGCTATTGGAAGTGATTTGCTAGGAACATGGAACCTGGTGGTACTGCTGATGCGGAATTGTGATGGTACCAACGCACTGTTACGCACCTCATCGTTTGGGCTTGGATATGTCACTATGGGTGGGACTGGTCGGGTTCGCGAGGCCACGTCAGAAGCCATTGCTATTTCTTATTGGACCTTTCTCTTTATCAACCTTGAGGACAAGATGACATTCAAGGATACGGCAATGTTACGAACTCAACATCCCCGTTCCCCGTTCCCCGTTTTTCGTTACAAGACTCCATTCCCATATATTACTCTGACAAGAGATAATGAGGGGTAGAAGATATTTTCCAATTCCTTTCCCTCTCTCACTCCCACTCCCTCGATTCTCTCTCTCTGGTTTCCCTCTTTCCCTTCCCCTTTTCCCTCTTTCCCTCCTCTCGCGCAAGTCATTTTCTCCTCTGCCAAAACTCCCCTTCCCCTTCACTTCATCGTCGATCCTCAACGAGCCGCATCATGGAGCACGTATCAGATAGGAGTAGGCCCCTAAATAATGAAATGAACCAAATCAAAAAGTGCAAAAGCCAAAAGTTGACTTTTATTGAAAGATAAAGCTATTTATTTAACTAAGTGACAAGACAATCAAAAGAATTAAAAATAACTTTCCTAAATAACCATTAAAGGCTAAGAACTGAACACGAGATACGGAAGGACGACCAAATTGATTGTACCAAACACTAGAAGAAGCAATAGTAGCAAGCAAGCAGGTGAGTGGAATACAAATGCGAAAGATACAAAAATATAAGTTCAAAAAATGACCAATTTTATGTTTAGTCCCAATGAACTAGCCTGTCTTCTGATCTTGAATATCACAAATCATATGAGAAAATATTAAGCTAAAACCACATTGAGCAAGTTGACCAACTGATATAAGATTTAAAAATAAGTTCGATACATGATAAATATTCAGAACATAAAAGTTGGGTATAGATACATGACCAATATTATTGACAAACATATGAAAACCATCAGCAGCATAGATGAAAGAGACGTTGGTTAAAGATGTCATATGAGACATTAGGGAAGGATTAGATGTCGTGTGATTTCAACAAGCGGCGTCAATAAATCAAAAAGAAAATGTACCTGAAGAGATGTTTAATACAGTAAAGGTATGATATAGAATTTAGTTAACAATTACCTTAAAATCAGTTACAGAAAGAGACAAAGACATAGAAGATGAGGCAAAATTTACCAAATTTGTGCTTTTGGAAGGTGTCAGCCTATCCCTTTTGAGAATCTCTAAAATCCTTGGCTTTTTTTTTTTAAGACTGTCAAAGATATGGTAACCCTTTTTTTATAGTAATGTCATTTTTCATTGAATCAACGGGAAATAGAGGAAGCAAAAATCACAACTGAAATAGAGAAGCTAGGTGATGTAGTAACAATGACTGTATCAGAGAAATAAATACGATGAATCTTCTGTTTAGCCTTCTCAAAAATGAGCTTTATGATAGCAACGTCAAGTGTAGATAAAGGAGAGAGATAGAGGAGAGAGGTTCTAATGTATTCAAAATCATCATAAAATGAATGAGGTAACGACAGTCTTAATACTCCGCAAAAAGTTTAATAGACTGAGTACCTAGAAATGTTGAATCAGTCTAAGAAAGTTGATCCCAAAGCCTATAACTTAAAAATAATGTTCAGTAATTGTCTGGTTAGGCTTCTGACATATCTATTAAAGTTTAGATTTCAGCTAAAATTGAAAGGAATGATCACTAGAATAGTTCTATTGGTTTGAAAAAAAATGCCAAGCTTAGCATTTGAAAATTTAGAAATGAGACTCTAAATGGAAGGAGCATATGTGTTAATAAAAAAGGAAAATATTTTCTAGTGAGTTACTTTTCACTCCTCAAGGCATTCATCAAATTCTTTCAGTGTTTCCTTATCTATTTTGGTAGGTTTTGGTTTTGTTCCAGTGACAAACCACTATAGCTTACGACCAATCAGAAAAACAGATATTTCCTTGGCCCAAGAATTGTAGTTGGTACCACCAAAGTAATCTCAATAGGACGAGCAACATCATATAAACCAGATATAGTAAAAATAATAATAATGTTGACCAAGCTTGGAGATACTGATGGCACAATAAGAACTAGCACGAAAAAATGGGGGGTGGTAGCGAAGACCTCGCCAAAAAAGTTGAAGAGTATCAATGGTCGGTGGAAAACTCATCTAAAAAGTCGCCGAACTGATGCTGGAGGTCAGCATGCGGTGCTTGGTGGTTGATGGGGCAGGCAGAGGTGGCGGGTGGTTGGATCAAATTGGATTGTTGAATGGCTCCGGGCCAAGTCCAAAAGATGTGAGGAGGCCCAACATGTGGGCTTGCAGAATCTGGGCTGTCAAGTTAAGTGAGGAGGTCCAAAAATGTGGACTTGCAATAAATTAGCCTACAATAAAATAGCTCGTGGAACCTAAAGCTCTGGTTTCCATTCTCTTGCCTCTTTTGACACAGCCAATTACGAAGCTCAATGGCAGATATTGGAGCTGACAGGATGGATGCGGAAGCAGAGACTATGGAGAGGGAAGCTCATATGGATGGTTTCTTGCCTTAGCAAGGATTTGTTCAGCTGAATTATTCTAGAATAATTTCAGCAACCTGAGGAGCAACAATGATTATCGGAGTTATCGGCAGGATTGCAATGACAATAATGTACCGGAACAGAAATTGATGATATCCTAGTGGAACAGGTCTAGATCATCCAAGGCCGATGATAGATGTGGGGGTCACTGGGAGCCTACATCCGAGAGACAATAACCAAACGCTGTCATCTTCTAGTTTAGGTTGACTTTATCTTCTATGAAAAAAAAAATCTATAATTGTATAGTTATACACATAAAAATCACATAAACACTTCTTGATCTCTTCTTTTATGATTTCAACATCTTCAAAACTGACGATGTTCAATCTAGGTGGTCTTATGATCCTTGATAAGTAAAATGAAAGAAAATTAAACCTGTGATCATGGTAGATTGACGTATTTCCATGGGTAAAAGGCTTGTTTAACCACTTAACCTCGGATAAGCCTATAAAGTCTTCGAACTCTAATTCTGCTACTTGTCCTAATAACCACTAGGACCAGAAGAAAAATATAACCATTGGACTTCTGCTTGCTAATATTGAGCCACATACTGGGTCTTCATCTCCCTTTTCTTCTACTGCCAATGAGATCTGGGAGCACTCAAGCTTATCCACTCTAGCATAGGAAATCCTACTCAAATATATGAGTTAAGTAAATAATATTTTGAATTTAATACTATTTCATATAAGAAGAGAATTATGCACCAACTGCTTTCTCTTATTCCTAAAATAATAGAGAAAGAACGAGAAAACATTGATCTAGCCAAAATCCTCATTGGTCTTTCTCCTGATTTTGAGGCAGTTTGAGCACAAATACCAGGACGACTTGAAATTCCCTCACTTACAGCACTCTACTCTCTTTGACACGTCTTCTAGTGGAGGTCGTGTTGTATTTGTTTCCGTGCAGGTTTTAATCTGTTGCAAGGTGAATGTGGAGGTTGAGGTGGACATGATTGTAGAGGCTGTTTTAACTCATGAGGTGATGGCCACTCCAGAAGTAGTGAATCTCAGAAATGTAACCACAGTGGCCATGTAGGTTGTTGGGATTTACTTGGGAAGCCATTCAGCTCTACTAATCAGGCCTTGTGGCAAAGGAATCAGTCTCATCATCCCCATTCTCACTCTTTATACCACCTGAATTGCTACTTTGTGCCTCTCACAAGTTATTCTGCCAAGAAGATCAGGCATCATTTTGAGAACAACGCAATTCATCCATATCAGCCTGTAGATTAACTTCCTCTACGTAGCTCCTTCTACCACGTGGCATCATGACAAGTTTGTTGAAAAGAACAACAAAATTCTGGCAGTTGCTGTCAGCTAGACCTATGCTTACTCAGTAAATCACATAAAGCTTTAGTAGAACATTCGAAATCTTGTAATTGTTTTTTTTCATTGAAAACTAGCAGAACGAACTCTTTAGTGATGTATGGCATGCCTTATAACACCTTACCATTCGGTTATATTTATTCCAAGAAATTTCTCCGAGAATCTGATCCAGCACCACTGGGAACAACTTGCTTTGATACCATATTTAATGCAACCAGAGCATGCACATAGAACTGAAAGCAAATGGTTTGGACCAAGGGAGAAAGCACTCAAGTGGGGTTGTTGGATATCACTCAATGCCACTAATCGTGGATGCCAATTGATATGACAAAGCCACATGTTTGCTTAGGAGGAACTCGGCCCAAACAAGAACACTGATAAATATAATTTTTCAGAATCTACATCCCTTCTCATTATAAATATATTAATGACTTACAAACACGACCAATTGCCTTCTACACATAAGGAGCTACACAATTGTCAACTCAAATCCAAGTCTCAAGATAAACAAAGCACAATTCCAAAATATGGCTTACTAAGAATGATTCTTGAAAATAGAAAATGAAAATAATCCTTAGCAACTAAAAATCAATAACAAAGACTATTGAAGGGTTTGTGAGCTGTTATTGATACTTCTATTGTGCTCCGGTATCACCTATCTTTCTTGACACTGGTAGGCAGTGGCTATTAGCTGTGCACTATTTTTACTCTTTCCTATTTTCCTTTCTATTGAGTATTTTTTGGTTAAGGTAATGGTGCTGCTTGTCTTGTAACGCTTATAGTTTTCATATACTAAAACCTCTATCAATATCCAATGAATATTCAAGTATTATTCAGCCAAAATGAAGTATAATGAGATGTCAAAAACAAGTTTTGGGGATCTACAAGGGAGAAAGTAGTCCAAAGTGACATGATGGGATGCCAAAAAAATCTCTCAAAATCTTGTTTCCCATCAAGTTCTCATACTATTTATATACTCCATGAGCTTTTTTCTTTAAAGTGACAACAATTCAAACTTAACGTGACAAAGTCATTTTTCCCCTAATAGGTGATGAAATTTAATGCATAAGATTAGTAAGTACCATGAACTTACCACATTCTCTGGTTGAGTTGTTGGAACTAGAACATAGGCACAATAATCCCTCAGTCTCTGAATCAAAACCACAGCTCCCACCTGAGCGTGTGCATCTATTGCATCCTGTGTCAGGTATGCTGAAGGAAAACTTGATCCCATATGACCAATCCATAGGCCCCACACCTTTCAAATTGTCAGTGTCGTACACACTCGTATAATGCGTGCAGTCCAATATGTTCATGCTCATGAACTTTACCGTGCTATAGTCAGTAAAGCAGCAAGGGGGAGAACTGTTGGTTAGCAAATGAAAGATCTTGAAGGAGTTACACGCTGTGTAAAGCTCATCGCAAGAGTGACCTGACCACATTGAAAAATAATTACTCAAGTGTAGAGTCTAAATAAAATGGAATTCATTTAGAAGAGCTATGGTGAACTTGCATGATCTACTTACAATATGTGAGAACCATTCATTTTGACAAACCAACATAATCTGTCAATTTGTTCATTTGGTTCGTACACTAATGGTTTTTTTTTTTTTTGGGTGGGGGTGTGCTTAATGCATAGCTTTAATAATCATTCTTTAACAATATGTGATGGTTGGTTGATTACTCCATTTTTGGGGCTTTAGTAATGTGGCAATTGCTACACCACAAGTGACATGACTAACCAATCTTAGCTGAGCGTGATATGCATACATGACTCTGACGTGCATCCACATATTGTGTATGCATTTTCCTGCATGCCCAGGATCCATCAATCATTGTACTCTACAACTTCCTTAGTAATACTAGACTCTTTCGGACTTCAAATAATATACGGTGCTTTGAGCTGTTGAGGTCATTGGTAAGTGCCCAGTGGATTTGCAGCAGAAGACAGCGGAAAGAGAGGAATGATATGCATGCAATAAGAATAGTGCCAAGGTAGCTCCGGAAACAGTATGTGCCTGAGCACATATGCTTACGCTTCCTATGAGGCTGTTGCTCGCAATGTTCTCCAGGTAGGAATATAGTAGTATTGGGTGGGAGCGATGATGATGGTAATACAGGTCAAGACTAATGGTGTATTTGGTTTGCTTCCTCTAATGAGTAAAATGGTGTAAAAGTGAGAAAAACTAAGTAAATAAAAAAGGTGCTAATTTTTTTGTAAGAAACATGAAAACTACAAAAAATTTGACAGTAAAAAATTATGGAGAACTTCATCGATATTTCATAAAAGTAGTTTAGGAATTTTTTCAAAAAAAAAATGTGCATAGACGATGTTCTATTTATAGGTTATAACTGAACAAGTAGCTAGTTCCCTTAGGGTGTAGTGTGGCAAGTAGACTCATCCATCGCATGAAAATTTAAGAAGTAGAATCTATCATTTCTCCATATGAGTCTGCTTAATTTTCTCTCTCATGAACCCTCTCGAGCCCTTGCATCCTCTTTTTCTCCCTAGTAATGCTAATCCCTTGCCCCCACCCCTGACAGTGGATTTAAGGGAGGCTAGAAAGAGCCCGAGACGACTAGAGAAGACAATCTCACAAGAAAAAAGCAAAGACCAACAGTAACAGAACTGAACTGAAATACAGCCATGGAACATGACTACCAATAGACTTGGGATCCAGCCTCTAGATCTGATAATTGACCGTTGGCTAATGGAATGGAAGTGCAAGTTCCCTGCACAATAGCCACTAATCTTAGTAGAATCACCTCTGATCACAGCCCAAAATGCCCTGATATGATGGCACGAGCAAATCTACACAAACACAAACCTTTCTGGTTTGAAGCGATGTGGTGCTATCACCCAGATTACAAGGAACTTATTCATCTATCATGGAATACTATAACTGGGGATACATTGGTGACGTTGAGCGCAATGAGGAAGCAGCTGGAAGCCTGGAATAAACAAGCATTGGGAACATATTCCACCAAAAGAAGCAACTTACTAGGCGCATCAATGATATTCAAGAAGCTCTTTGAAGAGTTGACTCATTAAGAATCAGAAGGATTAAGCAGAACAACTGGGATATACTGAGATACTCTTGATAGAGAGAATGTATTGTGGTACCAAAAAGCTAGAGCTAAATGGCTCATGGAATGACATTTTCTCCATGAAACCTGTCAAAGCACCTGAATCGAATGGTTTCCATGCATTGTTCTTCCAAAAATCTTGGGACACTGTTAAAGCTGATCAGCTGAGGCTTGAAAGGAAGCATTTCCGAAAGTCTCTCTCCTTAGGACATCAACCATATATTCTTGTACTCATTTAGAAGGCAAGTGCACCCGAAGTTTTCAACCAATTCATGCCCTTCTCTCTCTTTGCAAGGGGACTTACAAAGTGATCAAAAGGTGATTGTCCAAGGTTTCAGACCCCTTCTCAGCAGCAGCATTAGCCTTGCTTAGGCCAACTGTCTGCCAGGGAGAATACCACATGATAACACCCTGGTTACATATGAGATAATACATTCTCTAGGCAAAGTTCACGACAAGTATATGAGCATGGCTTTTAACATTGATCTAGCTAAGGCGTATGACAAGATCCGTTGGAATTTTGTCCCCAACACCGTGCATTCAATTGAACTTTTTAGCAACTAGATTGGATTGATCATGAGCTGCATCACTAAAGCTACATTTGTTTTCCTATGTAATGGGAAGATGATAGAATACTTTGTGACCTCTGTGACCTAAGGTGAGGAGTGATGGGGTTGGACCCGAATACACCCTGATCCGGCGCAGTGAAAAAACTCAAAACCCCGTCAGCCGTCGGCTGTCAAGAATGTGAGCACAAGGAACACAAGAATACATAATAATTTTTAACGTGAAAAACCCTTTTCAATTAAGGAAAAATCACGGGACAAACTCTGAAAAGTTACACTATGTAAAATCGGTTACAAACCCCTAGGACAGAGTACCGGTGACCCACTCGAGACAGAGCAAAAAAAATAATCTTCAAAGTAAGGAAACTCTCATTCCCTCTTTTCTCTCTTCTTCTTCTCCCCTTTCTCTCACTGGTGGTACTCTCTACTCACTGATTTTACAAGTGTGGTAGTGAACGGCAAACGATGAAAGCTCTCTTTCTGCACTTCGTTTCTGCTCCGTTCTACCCTTCGTTCCATACACAGTTCACTACACCGTTCTGAAGCGCCTGGTGCGCTTTATAACAACGCCTAATTGATATTCCACCTACTCATGTGCCCTGATCTTGTAGAAGATTTGTCACGCTAATTTTGTCGTTTTTTGTGCTTTTATCGGTTCCCGCGCTTTCACAGACAGCGCATGCTCTACAAGTCAGCTGCCAATTCTGCAAAGTCTACTACCTACTCTACAAAGCCAGATAGCTACTTTGCAAAGTTGTCTACCAGCTCTGAAAAGTCAACTATCACCACTCCGGCCTCTGGGCATCACCACTTCGGCTTGTGCACCACTTCTGCCTCTGGGCATCACCACTCCAGTTGTGCACCACTCCAACCTCTGGGCATCACCACGCCAACGGTGCACCACTTCGGCTGCAAATCCACTCCGACCTCAAATCCACTCTGGCTGCAATCCACTCTAGTCATGATCCATTCCAGCCACAGATCCGCTCCGGCCGCAAATCTACTCCGGTCTCGATCCACTCCGGCCACGTACACCACTTCAGCCTTGGCACCACTCCGGCCTTGTGCACCAATTTGCAGCACTCCTACTGCTCTTTTGGTTGCTTGCCGCGTGCGCACACTCCGAACTTTGCACAAACTCTTGTGCGATCTTCAAATGACTTTCCGTTTGTTTAGCCACCCACAAGGAAATGACCAAAACCCAACAAAAAGAACTACTATCCCCATATCTCTTTGTTCTTTACATTGAGAGACTTTCACACTTAATTAATTTAGAAGTTGATGCATACCTTGGATCTAAATTTCAGTCTGAGGTATTTTAGTCGGGCTCTTAAACTTTCTAATCCTGATCCTGCACGTTATAAATCGGAATAAAAACTTCAAAGGAATTGAGACTCACACCCTGGGTTATTTTTTGATGTTCAAATAAGTTTTCAAGGCCTAACAATTGAGTTAGAGAGAGGGGGAAGAGAAAGAGGTAAAGAGAGAGAGAGAGTTGGGAATGGAGGACTAGGCTTCGTATTTTATGAGGATGATGAGGTATTTTGAAGGGAAAGCTCCAAACCTCTTTCTATACAGGCAAAGTACTATAAGATTAAACCTTATAGGTTGAGTTGATCTGTTGGAGACCAAAATGCCCTAAGGCCAAGTATAATAATAATTTCTTCCCCTTAAATTTTGATTGGTTGATCCTATGCTTGTGTTGAGGAAGTCAGTATTTATACCAACTCGAAAACCAATGACATTCTCTCATAATAGAGTTACAAGCCACAACCTAAAAGTTAGATTGGTTGCTAATCGTTTAGATCAGCAGCTACCACGCATGTTCTAAGTTGTGCAACATGGTGAGTGCTGTTCATGCTGGATCATGCCGACTACACATAGTAGAGTGGTGATCGGCCGAAGTGCAGAATACCCACTAAGTGTAGAGACTTGGCTGGGGGCTTGGTGAATCACTCCGGCATCCTTTAGCTCGCCTTTTTGGCTTAGCGTTAACCACCTCCAACAATATGGTCTGAACCTGAAATCTTAACTGTCTCGTAATTTGACTGACTGGATTGAATTCCCCAGATTTTCTCTGGGCTTTGGTTACAAAACTCCTAAGGCCCTGATCTACCTTTGGTCCTGTTTTTGCAGGCCTGAGGCTGATCAGTTTTTGGCCTCCATAGCCAATAGACTGGGCTGATGGTTTAGAACAGCTTAAAATTTTTATTAAACCCAAGAGAAGTATCTGCTGGAAATTAGCAGCCAATTAAGGTCTGTAATAAGGGTCTACCTTCACTACTTTTTTTATGCTTATGATCTCTTCCTTTTTGCTACAGCTAGCGGGAAACAAGCTAATATTGCCATTGCTGCACTTGAATCCTTCTACCGAGGATCGGGCCCATGCATCAGTCTTTGAAAATCACAGATCTTCTCCACCATTTCAGCAAGGAGGCAACCAATGAGATTCACATGCTCTGTAGTTCAGGCTGGTGGGAAATTCAAGTACCTCGGTGCTAGAATAATCCATGACCTCTTCACCAAGGAACAACATGAAAAGATCATTAAAAGAGTGAATAGGAGCTGTAGGCTGGAAGAACAAATACCTCTCACCTGCTGATCGTGCCTTGTTGATCCAAGCTGTGGCACGAGACGTATCTAATGCAAAAACATGCCCTCCCTGAAGGACATGTAGATACTCCATTAGAATAAGCTTTCTCATGTTTTATTTTTGGGGAATCGGACATCCTTATTGCAGTACGAAAGGTCAATTGTGGGCATTACGTACAACCCGGGATTGGGGGATGAAGGAGATCGCATTGAATCGAACTCATTTGCTTGATGCGCACAAAATACTCTCCAATTGCAAACCCCAAACCCAAAAGGAGCCTAGTTGCAAACTGACGACCACTAGGAACTAGAACTGCTTAATCAAACACAAGTGATTTCGAAGCTTAATCGATCACCTTCCATGACCAGGATTGGAAATGGAAGTCGGGCTTTGGACTTGGAATATTCTGCCAATGGCCATACGGGCGAAGGCAGTTATATCTTCCCGGTGGCCCGGCAATAGTGAAGGGAGCCAATTCACCAGTACTTACATCAAATATTTAATAGTTATAATTCAATACTTAAAAAAAAATTTTAAAATATATATATGATATCAATATTATTATATAATATAAAATTTTTGACATTTAAACATTTAACAGATTAAAAGTATTCACTATGTAAATAATTAAGTAGCCAATGCCTCAATTCAGCAGCGACGTCGTTTTAGGAAATCAAAGAAGTGTGTCTACATGATGATTGTGACACATGCCATCACCGCAAAGTGTTGCGGCATGTCCGCTCGCTAGCCTCATTATAATGATTGATGTGGCGCGTCCCCACGCGGTGCATTGACAACAATAGCCTTAATGCCAAGGTCAGCAAGTCGAGAAAGCAGCACAGGTAATGATAATCTAACACACCACTTTCCAAAACTGCTAACGGACAGTGTGCAGCCTTGGCAAGTTAGAGACTGATTCACCCGGCTGGTGTCCCAACCAAGGGTTCGGAATGCCCGATCGTGGGACGGATTGCCAGAAGACAGAACTGCGAGCCACCTAGACCATCAAATTGTCAAACATCAAGCAACGCACAATGGCATGCAAGCACTTCAACTATTTGCAATATATAAGAATATTAGAGCTATACAACAAAGACAAAAAGTGCTCAGTGGTTCTATTCATTAATTTTATTACAATGTACAAAACTTGCAACGGCGAATGTACAACCCAAAAAGGAAATAAAAATACATGGGACAATGATCCGATTACTGAAGCCTGCTTCATTGGGGCAAACACCTAAAGGGTAAGCAGGTGCTTGACCATGGAAAGGAATCTCGGCCTCAACAGCAGCGCATTCCAGATAGTCAAGATGATGAGGCTCCTGCATACCGTCGCCCTCGAGCTGCTGAAGCAGGAAGCGCATGCAAAAACCCTCCCTAGCGTGAATGAGGAACCACGCACCAGCTCTTACTCAAGAAGCAATCCTTAGAGATCATCCATTGAGATGAGCTGTAGTAATTAGACCCGTGAGTTTGCACCAGACCTTATTCGGCAATGACAACCTAGACTTGAGGTGGACTCAGGAGCTCCTCCCTCAACGGTCACCAACAGTTCGGCATGGACCACAAATAGGATAGTCATCTGCCCTGATAGGAAAGAGAAGAGGCAACCTCGTCCCATTGGGGGGTTGAACCACCACTCCCTTAAGACGCCCTAGCGAGGACTATATTACAATAGTTAGGAGAAGAGGATGACAACCACTCCGTACCCGAATCTCATCCATTACAACATAAGGATGATTAAAGTATGGAAATCACAACAAACTCTAAATGCATTGTCGAACCTCTCAAAACTTCCTCTGATCCCAACCAATGACAACGTAGGCACTATGCCCACTCTAAACTCTTACACCGCTTAGCCGGTGGAAGAATGTCTCAGGAAGCGAGGCATAGGAAGCCCCTCCATTTATAGTCGAAAAAGGAGGTTGACGAGCCATTAATACAGGAGATCGTATCAGTCGATGCTATCCGCAAAAAATTGACAGGTCTAGTGAATCGCCCCCCAAATCTTTCCAAATAGAGTATTGAATCTCTACTCTCCTGTACGGAAAAGCTACAGAATGCCTAGGAAAGGAAAGCGTGCTCAAACTTATAGGTGGCGTCCCATCAGTAGACATACCGGAAGTTGACGAAGCTTAGCCTCCAAGCATGGGGCTAATGATGGGTCCAATAACTTTATGAGCTGACCCACGATCCAACCCACCAATAAAAGGCCAGCGACATTCCATAAGGTAAAAGACTAGGAGACAGCCGCCTTGCAGTACGTCTTCTCGAGCCCAGGATCTGAGCGGCCAGCCAGTTGGTCCCATTGAATCGACCAGAGATCATACAGCGAGAAGTAAATAATTAGGGTTAAAACCCGTGGCAGCCCCCTCCAGCTCAGCGGTTAACAGCCTATAGAAAGTAGCACGCGTAGTCGGGAGATGCTTGTCATAATTGCTGCAACAGTCTAACGAATATTCCTGAAATGGTGACCACGATAGCATGATCACCCCCAAAACGGTAATAACGGCTCAGCAAATTTCCTCTAAAAGCAACTGCCATAATAGAAGCCTCCAGAATTCCATCAAGGAATGAAGAAATTCAACTAGCCAGTCACGATTGCCATAACCAACCCCTGCAATCCTCATGATAGCTCAACGGATCTGTGCGGGCAGTTATCACCAGCTGTGAGTCCCAATGAATGCTAAATTGACTCCAAACGTTATAAATATATCTTCATCCCTATGGACAAGGAGAAAGATCACCGGCAAGATGGAAACATATAAGAAAAGGAGAAGAATGAGAAAAAAGGATGAATGCACAAAGAGAAGACTTAAAAGGCATGCCCACTCCCTCTTGCCTCCAGGGATGCCTCATTCTCCTACTCCAACAGATGGCTATGCAGGCCTCCGATCAGCTCCGAATCCTTGTGCCGCAAGAAGGTAAAGGCGACTCGTAGAGCTTGGCATGGAGAGCCTCTCTGTCTCTGGCCATAGAGAAGATCGATGAGTGTCCCTCTCATCGTCCTCAACGCTCAGAAATATTTTCCTCCTCTAATTAGCCACCCTATTTCAAGTGCATTCATCAGCTAGCTACTCCTCGATGAGTGCAAAGCTCTCTCCCTCTGGTAAGCCGCCAATTTGCTGGGCACACTTAGTAGAAGCTTGGTCCTCTATCTCTCAAAGTCACCCTTTAACTGATCACACTCAATGAGAGCTCGATCCTCCATCTCTCAAAACCACCCCTAATTAGGCACACTCAGTACGAGCTCGGTCCTCTATTTTTTAAAGTCGCCCCTAATAAGGCACACTAATAGAAATTCAATCATCCATCTCTCAAAATTGTCCCCTAGCCGGGCACACTCTCTAGAACCCAGACCTCCATCTATAAGCCGCTTCTTAACCGAGCGTACTCATACACTCAAACATTAACTACACGCATCCATACATTATTCATTTACTCATTCTATCTTTCTATCCATTTGAGAAAGATTTCTCATTTGAGTATCGAATTGTATATTGGGGAGCGAGTTTTCATCATACTTTGACCTCTTGTTTATTAGTTTTGATGTGTGGGATCCAGGTTCAAAATAATAGAGATCAAACCCTCTTCAACTCAACCTC
>JAOVVI020005664.1:0-16272 GCA_028571085.2 Nepenthes alata
CCGTTATCAATATGGTATTACAAAACAAAATTATGCGAATATCAATTGATGTGTATCAATATAGAGGCCCTAAAACAGATTTTTCCGATGCCAGAAAAATATCCTGATATGTTATTATGTCGGTAACATAACTAATACGTCGGTCAATACATATCGGACATTTTTTTTATTGCTTCAGCTTGCTCCTGAAATATTAAATCTACACATTCTAAATGTAACTAAACTTTTAAATCTTCTAAAAATACTAAATCAACATTTTTGTAGAAACATAAAATATACATAGATCAAAATTTTCGGATATTTCTCAATGACTTAGAAGAATACCAAGAGTATTCTTGACAAAAGTTTACTAAAACTCCTGAAATAGGTAAATAGATTATTAAAAATGTCTAAATTTTTTCATATAACTCATTTTTCACATGGTTGTAAGTAAAAAAAATTGGATCCAATGTTTTTGACCAATGCCAATACGATATTTTCATCCATGATAAAGTCAATAGATTATTAGTAGAGATTAAGCTAGTAACAACAATAACTACTGTACCATCAAGCACTTTACAATCCACGTTGCTTCCAGATTCTGCAGAAAAAAGGTGAAGCCCATTAGAGCCAAAGGGGATGGCAATAGGAAAAGCTACAGGATATAAAACAACATGAGAAATATATACCATTGAAATATTCTTAGATGATGTTGCACCTAACGATGGATTTGTTCTTGTGTGGGCCCATTAACCTAGATGAATGGACAAAATGCCACGTCCTTAAGGGTATTCACCATTGAAATACCTTTAGATGTGACATCCATCAATCGATTTATTATTGTGTGGGCCTATCAATGTGGATGAATGGATGAGACGTCACATCATTAAATGCATCAAAGGATGGCTAAAAGGTGTCCCTTGACACGACTCAAAGAACAAGATAAATATTTTGATGACCCTCTTTATTCACCATTGAGATGTCTTTAAATAATGTGGCATCCATCCATCAATTTGTTCTTGTGTGTGCTCATTAGTATGGATAAATAGATGAAACACTACATCATCAAAGGTATTTTAAGCATGGCTAAAAGGTGTCTCTAAATACAACTCAAAATAAAAGAAATATTTTAGGAATACCCTTTATTCACCATTGATATATCTTTAGATAATATGACATCCATCTATTAATTTAGAATTACGTGGATTCATTAGTATAGATAAATGGATGAGACACCATGTCATCAATGATACTCCAAGGAAAACTTTAGCCCCTAACACCACTCAAAGATTAAGAGAAATAATTAAGAGGAAGACTTTATCCACTTAGATGGTGTGGACTCCATCTATCAATTTATTCTTGTGTATGTCTGTCAATGTGAATGAATGGATGAGATACCACGTCATCAATGATATTCCAAGGATGACTAAAGAGTGTCCCCTAACACCACTCAAAGAACAACAAAACAAAAGTATTTTAGGTACACCTTTTTATTCACCATTGGGATACCCTTAGATGAAGTGGCATCCATCCATCGATTTGTTCTTGTGTGTCCATTGATATTGATGAATATCATCAAGGGTATTCAAAGGATGGTAAACGGTATCCCACAACTCTACTCAAAGAACAAAATAAATATTTTGGGACACACTTTTTATTCTCATTGGCGTACCCTTAGATGACATTGCATCCATTAATTGATTTATTCTTACGTAGGTTCGTCGATCTAGATAAATGAATAAGACGCCACGTCATTAAAGTATTCCAATGATGGCTAAAAGGTGTCCCCTAACAGCTTTCAGAGAACAAGAGACATATTGTTGGGACATCCTTAATTCACTAGTGGGGTACCCTTAGAAGACATGGAGTCCATCCATAATTTTATTTTTGTGTAGGCCTATCAAAATGAATGAATGGATAAAATGTCATATTATCAAAAGATATTCCAAGTACAGAAATGAATAAAAATATTAATATCGGTTGTAATCGTATTGATATCGAAAGAAAAAATTTTGAAAATTATAAGTTGATGAAGTTGGATCGGCCAATATATCAGCCAAATATCAAGCATATTGGTCGATATATCATTGATGTGGTAACATATTATGACATATCGCCAATTGAGCAATATATTGCGATATTATCGAGGTACTAGAAAATATTAGTATTAGAGCCTGAATCTGACATATATTGACTAATATTTACATCTATTGAAGGGTGCCTCCAACACTACCCAAAGAACAACAGTAAGAAGCAGCTAGCTTCTAAACTTCCTTACCAGTAGGAGACTGGGAAACTGCTGTACGGATAGCAGAAGTTGAACCCCGTTCGCATGCAGGCAAAATAACAAACGCAGAACTTGCCATTTCTGGAAGACTGTACTTCAATCTTCCTGAAGGGACAAGACTATGGTCATATGTAAGTAAGCCAAAGCCTGTGAAACATTCATTACTCCCACCAAAGAAACTTGAACTATTACTCCTTATCCTTACCCATCTACCATGGCAACTGCTTCTACTAGATTTAGATGATGATGCCTCGAAGTTGGATTTCCAGTGCCCGTTATAGTTATTCGACCAATGGAAAGGCGGCAAGCTGTGTGGATGAGGTATCGTCTTTCCGGAATGTGGGTCGGCGGACCTTGAAGATGCTGACAATGGCTTGGCTGCTTCCTGCAATAAGGACTCCAAATCTTTGCAAGGAGGAAGCAGCAATTGGTCCAAGATATCATGAGGTTTGCATGATGGAATGACACTTGAATCAGCAAGAGCTTCAGTCTCGATATGAGATTCATGAACCTGGGAAAAACAAAGCAGTATGAAAATATTTGTACTCCAAAAAAAAAAGCAAATACTTGCTCAAATATGGCCCCTTGCAGCAGGCACAGATTCGGGACCCTTTTCTCTGGGGCTGGGATTAATACACCTAGTAATTTTTAAGAAATATCAACACTTCATTAGTTTCACTATTGTTTTAAATAGAATAAATTCAAAACATTATGCCACTGTTTTTTGTAAAATGATGGTAAGAGTAATAGACAAATTTTATTGGAGTCAATAAAATATTTCAATAGGATTAGCAAACAGTAAAGTTGATCTGCAATAGCTAATATTCAACTTTAAAGCGAGTCGACAGAGAGATTGGCATTAAAGTGAAACTCTAACCTAGACTGCTAATAGCATCCTGAAGAGATTATATTATTAATTTTTGATAAAATGATGGTCAAAAAATTGATCAATTTCAGAGAGATGTAGGTCACAATGATAAATAAAAAATTTTATTATGGTCAATAATAATTTCAGTTCAATTATGAATATATTTATATCTATTTTTTATTTTAAAAAAAAGAATTTCAATGCGATGAATTGATCCAGCTATACAGGCCGTGGATCCATCACTGCCTAGCAGTCTAAGATGTGGTACAGTATATTACAATCATGTGGGTCCCATGCGAATCTCACGGTAGCAAGTTTCTCTATATGTCTATTCACAGAGTGAGCTTTTTGACCCTCTTTCTAGATAGTGTCGCTAGTAGTCCTTATCTGTGCAGGGCTTCCCAGTTGAAGCAGCAAGTAAATCTAGCAAGATATTCCATTGTCACTATGGACACAAACTTGAAATCACCTCTTCAAACTTACCTTCTTACATGAAGATAAATCTGGAAAATGGTGATTTTCTTCATCAACATTGATACCGCTTGCCACGTATGAGCTACAGGTTGATGGCAATGAAGGACCTTTCTCGTTAGCAGCAATATCTATCTTGTTAGGCTGTTTTCCCTTCACGGTCCCTTGAACTTGAAGAACGGAGAGAGCATTTCTAACCAAATGCAAAATATTCACATTCACGTTAGCAGCTTTCCTTCCCTTATCTTTGCCAAAAGTAGGAAACTCATAACTTCCATCAAGGAGATCATTTAAAGAAATGTCATCTACAAGTTTTGTGACATCATGCACATCTGACTTAAGACCGTACATTCCTGTAATGTAGTATGGAATGAGTTTTGAGAATCAATTATGACAATGCCCATACGTAGGAGTCATAGAATGTAAGAATCACATAGTAGCAGAAGTTGAGGCAGAATGGTTTCATATTTCGCTATCAAGAAAACCAAATGGACTGCAATTGAATAGCTGCATGCATAAAGTATAAAGCTGTATCTAGAGGATATTAAAAAGGGTGGGAAGGGGAAAGTAGGGGATTGGAATATTTTCGATGTCGCATCAGTGCCAATATAAAGTTGATGATAATAAACATATAATATGTTCTGATGAAAAATACAGAGCAATACATCCTGCCAGAAAAAGGTTAACCAAAAGGTATGAACACATGTCAGTAAAAAGGGTGATCGTGTATATGAAGCTCCTACATCATGGGGCATGGGAAGTGTGTGATGTATGCAATTTTAATCATGCATTGAAAAGATATTGTTTCCATGGCATGAATACATAACTCCAAGTCATAATGAAGCAACTTACTGTTTTGGCAAATTCTCTAATAGCAGTATGCCAATCTGCCTAAAAAAAAGAACCATGGATCAGAACCAATCTTTGTAATGCAGGGATAAAGCTGCACACATCACACCTCCCTAGAGCCTATGATGAAAAACCTTGTGAACTAGGCTACCATTTAACAAATATGAATGTGCCCAATAACTCATTTTGGACTCTTAACAAGCTTAGCCCCATCATTATATCTAGTGTATAAAGCCTTGAAAGGTCTTAACTCGCTGAGGCTGGCATCAAGTGGCACATATACCTTTCATGCATTAGTAAAATGTTCATTTGCTCTCATTTTAGAGTAGTGGGGTATACTCCCTTTGGGTGGTGATATGGGCGTAGTCCATCTACATGGATAGCCATCATCTTTGGATATGGAGGAAGCTATTTAGCATCAGGGGTGAATGAGAGGATTCAACTATGCAATAGCAAAACAATAATAGATTTTCTATCAAACTAGCATATGATTTTGTAGACCAAAAGGCTCCAAAACCCTCTAAGGGACACTTGTTTGGCACAAGTTTGTTATCCTTAAATATCAATTCTTACTTGGGCGAACACTCAAGGATGAACTCTAAACAAAAGATATCATTGCTACGTGTGTAAGCAAAATAGACCCCATCTATAAGCTTTTCCATTTAAGAAATGAAACAATGCAACACATGTTCATGAAATGTCTGTACTCAAGGGAGTCTATAATGTGGTCATAACTGAAACCAAAGCAGATTATCAATACTGGACTTGGTAGGATGAAATCCAAGGGCTTCTTAGACATTGGGATAAGACATAGTAGGTATCATTATTTGCACCTGTTGTTTACAACATTGGGAGCGATAGAACAACAGATAGTTCCGAGGCAAAAATGTACAACTTGCCCAGCTAATTCACATCATTCTGGCAGTTATTGCATACAAGAATATCCAGATAAGTTAAATTGTTTAGTCATTAACTAACTGCTATTGATTGAATTTTTTTCCAAGCCTAATGAAGCTTGGATTTTATGTTCTTGGGCATGCCCAAGATTGCTGTAAGTTCTTAGCTGGTACAGCGGTACCCTCGCTGAGGAAATAAATACCACTGCTTATCAAAAAAAAAAAAAAAATTAAGCTGAAATGTAATGGGTGAAAATATTGGCATCTGTATCAGTATCGATCATAGCCATATGGACATATTAGACAATAATTATTGATATCAAATATATTGAAAATCAAAAAAATCATAAGCTAAGAAAATTGTATCGGCCAATATATCACGTTACATAAGTGAGTCAATTCCACGATTATAAGTTTATAACCTGATGTGACAACATATCACAACATTATTGCTTTATCAGGAAATATAGGCTTCCGAGGGCCTGATACCAATATATATCAGCCGATGTTTACATCAATCCAAATCTGATCAGACCATTGCTGAGATTAAGGCCATTCTTCACAATCAAATCTAAGCTGCTTTCCATCTGTCATCATATTTAAGGCAACTGTGTGCCTGGTCATCAATTAAAGCTTGTTACATTGCTGCAAGAGGGAGAACTACAAGAAGATTTAAGCAACTTTGGACTTCAGAATTATCATTTTTGTTAATAGGACCTAGACACTTGCTGACACATGTTACACAGTAGCGTAAAGAATGAAGCTAATAAAGAAGCCCTAAACTTTCATGTTTTCTTATTTGGGAAAAAAGCGAATCCCATTCTCATGGTTCTGACTAAAGCAATGGGAGTATGTCAGTTCAGTCCATCCTTCATCAGAATGTGCAACAATGTATCACTGCATGTTAACATCCTTTTGTTTTAACAAGTTCACACAACTCAAAAGTATGTCTTAGTCAAATCTAGCTAGAACGTTTTTTTCTGGGGGCAGGAGTGGGATAGGTAAGATGGGAAAGGGGAGATTTAATCTCATCATTTGTTTAAGAATGTAGAGTCTTACCTCCATGACACAATTTTCTTCCAAAAAAATTTGATGGCATAGAATGTCTTCCTCTAAAAAATCACTGCTCAGGATAGTTTTTCTATGGCAGCACTATATTCACAGGTCAGGTTGACTAATAAATATGGGGCGTTTGCATGTGTGTGCATGCATGTTTGTGCATTTATGTATGTGTGCATTTGTGTACTAAGAACCAAAGATTTCAACCATATCTATGTTGACAAAATCTAGCATAAATAATTTCCAATGCAGAAAGTCTCACTCTAAGATGACTCCTTTTATTTTCCTATAGGCAATCTTAAGATGACTTCCCCTGTAACAAATGCTAAATAATTTAGAGCAACATTATTCATGTTCAACCATCTACCATGGAGTACATTCAACATTTCCCTTTACTTATTGCAGAGCTCCAAAATGTTGGTTTGAAAGTTGCTTAACATGTTAGATGAAAAGGAAATCTTAATAAGATGGCGATTAATATGGAACTTAGTACCAGTTGCATAATGCACGCCAGGGAAATTTCAGCTGCCCAGACTGACTGCTTTTCCCAAACTATGGTAGGTCTGGTAGTTAATTGTGATGTATGACCTAATAGAAAAATATCTCAGGCCCAAACTCCATACCAGTGAAAATTCATTCCTCTCAAAATTAATTCCCATATAACTGAATATAATCTGAAATTAATTGTTTTTTCAGATTATATAGTAATGATTGCCTAGGTATAAAATGGGGAAATCAATGTAACATTAATTACTTCAGAAAAGTGGACATTCAATAAAGGATGCCTGAAAAGTAAAGCAATATTCAAGACGGGATAGCAGGAGTAATAAAGAAAAAATAATTCCAAACTGCACCAACTAAATGACAAATTATCAATATTTCTGCATCAGATGTAAAAAATAAAATGAACGATGTGCCTTTCAAAAAATATAAGCTTTTTAAATAGAACTCATTGCTAATCTTTTTCATATCACAAAATTCGAATGATACAACATACATACATCACAAAGTCTATTAAGCATATGCAACTCATCTGAGAAGATCCCGCCTGAAATTCAAAAGTCAGAGAATTTTACACACATTCAATGATGCAATATACCATTTAACTGAATTTCCCCTTGAAGCCAGTAATCAACACAATATTTCCAATATTTACACAAAATATAAGACCAGGGAAAAAACAATATATGTCAATGTCATACCAAAAGCATTGTTCATTCCAACAGCTGCATTGAAGCACCCTAAACCAGCTTTCAGTGAAAAGGCATTGCATTTAGCCTTCAGAAGAACTTTAGAATTCCTTCTATCACCTCGCTTGCTATTCAAATTGCTCTTCATTTTCGCTGCTTGAATATTTCAAAAATAAAATAACAAAAACAAGGGACGTATTATGGACTGATCAGTCACTAACAAAATAGACAACGATGATTAGCAAATTGGAAGTTCATAGCTTATTGAATCAACAAATTCATCAGTTCCATCAGACTATTATTTACAAAACAATCCCACGAATGGTAGACCCACTGCTACACATTTTCTTTGGCCTGAGCCCAGCTAGTAGAGTAAATCCACCATAAGTCCCCAGAAGGGATCAGAACTGCTCTCCATGTAGTTTTAAGACAAATATTATCTAAAAGTGGTTCTGCTACTGGTCAAGAAAGACAAAAATATTAGCCAGTTACAACATTGTATATACTAGCTGATAAGCACTGCAACTTCTGATGCATAAATCCCTTGATCCAAGTGATAGAAATAGATGAACCACAACAGGAACAAGAAAATGAAGAGCTTGTAAACAAAAATGAAGAGCTCCAGTGGAACATAAAATTCATTGAAGGCAAAGCTAAAAGTTTACAACCCACCATAACCATAACAACTCTTCATAGAGCAAGGGGTACAGAAAAGAAGAGGGTACAGCAAGCATCATTCACTTGTTCATTTCCGGCATCTATTAAAGTCTTCTTATTTCCAATTTCATAACTCATAAAAAATAAATCAAATCAACCTTTTCCTCCACTCCTCCCCAATCTTATAGCGATAGAGATCCCAGAAAGAAGGATTTGAGGAAATCCCTCACTGCATTACATGCATATAAACAACAAGACAAAATACGAAGGGCATATTTCAAAAAGACCTCCCTGAGGACATCAACATAAAGATTCTTGTGCAAGACGAGTTGGCTACACATTTAGTTGGAAATTCGAATATAAAATTCTTTTAAAAGACCTTCCATAGGCTTCACAATCAGTGCGAATATAGTCAGTAGCTTGTCTGCGGATTGAGATATCTGGGTAACAGAGGGGAAAATTCATCAAATGCCACTCTGGAGTACTATGATTCTGTAACTTAATTAGATATGGGAAACATCATGTACTAGGCCACCATTCTAGTTCTACCATTTTACGGATCAATCCAATAAGCAACAGCCTCAACCATTTGCTGATTCTTTCCTTTCTTTTTTTTAGGCTTTTCATTTTAGGGGAAAGCGCTTCAAGGATCCCAGCTTCCAATTACTCACTGCTATATTAGCAAAATAGCATTCACTTCAGAAGAAAACAAATTGTATATCCATTTTTTAGGTAACATAATGCCATAAACTTTGCTTATTACTACCATCATAAATGACAAGGTGAACTGGAGTAAATAGTTTTGCATTTATAAATGCAACACAATTTACAGAAGCAACCCACAATAGGAAGAGCTCTAGGCCACATCAAATCAAGCATAGATTGGTCATTTGTGTGAATGAAAGTTGAAGCAATGGATTTGAAGGGTACAACTACTTAGAAATTATTGAGAACTAGAATTGTGTATGGCCCTTGTTTGAGGGACTTACAATATTTAATAATTTTAAGAGAAATTGCATACTTTAATAGAAGTAGCTGCATGCAAGAAATGACTAGATTAAGGAAGTATTTAGTTTACATCTTTATCCCTCCCAGAACCATAGTAGGCCACCAGAGATAATGGCCCATTCTCCTCTCTCACTTGTTCTATTCTGGTCAAGTTGAAATAACTGGATAAAGAAATAATGGTCACCACAGATCTCTAGCTCTTTATTGATAATGCCACCCAGAAGATCACAATTATAACCTCATCCACCACATTCTCTCGTTCATGGCAACTCACATTTCAACCTCATTTTCTTTTAGCCTTCAATCAACGTTAAATCTCATCAAATTAACCTATACAGGTGATGCAGTGCACACCCAGGCCCACCAGACAGCACTCTTGGGCTCGGTCAGCCAGCTTTTTGAAGAGATTTTGATGTTGTACTAGTTGTTTACTTCTTATTTAATGGTTAGTTAATAGTTGCTTTTAGGTGGAAGGTGTCCTAATTGATTGTTGTCTTTAAGGTGGAAGATAGATTTTAATTTCAATAGTTGTTAGGTGGCATTGACCGTGTGTTTAATCTCAGAATCAGATTCGATAATTTGAGAAATAAATTTTTAGTGCACCTTGAAGCTCACTTTCTTCCTTATCTTGTTGTGTTTTCGAGTTTGCTCTCTTTAATTTGCTACTCCTCTTACCTAGTCCTCTCATCATTTGGTATCAAAGTCTGTGTTAATGCCATTGGTCATACTTGCAGGTAGATGAAGGCAAAGCAATCAATTGGGGACAATTAAAAGGGATTATGAACTTCAAGTACTTCAAAAATAAGTCAAAGAACTAACTTAACGTTTTGACCACCAAGAGGCTCATGGTGGGCATGGCCACGGGTCTTATAGTGACGAAGCTAACACTAATCTTTCGTCAATAAGGAGGATATCTGTAAAGGATCCCTTGTCGTGATTTCGACACTATGAAGATCAACTTACCAAAGTTCCAAGGTCATTTTCAACCTAAAGAATTTCCTAAATGGCTTAGTAACATTGAAAAACTTTGATTAGAAGGAGACGCCGAAAAATGAATGTGTGAATTTGTTGCTACAAGGCTTCTAGGCTATGCTTTGGCATGGAGAGATAAAACTCAAGAAATGAGGCTTTGCAAAGGAAAGCCAAAGATTTGTTCCTGAGAGGAAGAGCTCCATCTGGTGGATTTTTCCCAAATGGTTTTCTCTCAGTTTACAAACTTCCACCAAAATGCCCAGAGTGTAGGGTATGCAAAAGAGTTTTACAAACTCATGGCCCACAATGATTTTCATGAAAACAAAAAGCAACCTGTGGCAAGGTTATTTGACAGATTACAAAATCCTACCCATGATGAAATAAATATGCACCAATTAAGGAGGTTGGACTCTTTTGTGAAGGCAAAAGATATGTTACAAACTAAAGCTCTTACCTTCAGAAAGGTGAATCTTCATGTGGAGGTGATGTTCCTAATCCTTCCTGAGAAGGTATAAGCGCAGTACCTAGTGCTCGCAATGGGAATAGTTTAGCTTGTACCAACAACCTTAATGCTTGTTTTAAGTGTGACCAAGTTAGCCATCAATTTCATGCTTATCCTAAACGGCAACCGGTGGCTCATGTCAACCTTATTGATAAATAGGTCTATGAGGACTATGGTGGCCTAAGTCAACCCCCTAAATGATGGACAGGAGGAGATTGAATAAGTGGAGGTTGAATCAAAGGAAGGAGAAAGCCAAAAGGATTCTCTCTACCCCAAAGGCCGAACTAGAGGAAGATTGGCTCCGTTCCAATATCTTCAAAATTTGGTGCAAGACCCTTGGTAAAGTATGTATCATTGTGATCAATAGAGGGAGTTGTGAAAATATTGCTTCGCATGACATGGTAAACAAACTCAAAGTTTCACCGGAGCCAAATCCAAGGCCTTATCGGATCATATGGTTTAAGAAGGGCAATGAGGTAAAAGTAACCAAATGTAATTCATTTTCTATCGGAAAAAAATATCAAGACAAGATATGGTGTTACTTGATTATGTATGCCACATACTCCTAGGGAGGCCATGGCAATACAATAGAATAGCCATACATGATAGTCGTAAGAAAACATATATCTTTAGGGTAGGAAAGACCAAGGTTATTCTTTCACCTTGCTGGAGAGAAAAATCTCCCAAATCTCGTCAGGAAGAGGGTAGCAATTTTCTTTCTATGTCAAAGTCATAAAAGAAAGTGAAGAGAATGAGATTATTTATCTACTAGTGACCAAAGAAAAATAGATATTATTGATGCTCCACACAAGCTAAACCGACTTTTAAAAGAGTTCATGATGTTATCAAAGAGCTTCCAAACAGGCTTCCCCCTTTAAGGGACATCCAACATCAAATCGACCTCATTCCCACATCAATTTTTCCAAACAAGGCTTGCTACTGAATGAGCCTGAAAGAGCATGATGAGTTGAATCAGCAAGTGGTTGACTTATTGCAAAGGGATACGTTTGAGAAAGAGTGAACCATGTGTGGTCCAACTTTGTTAACTCCGAAGAAAGATGGATTCTAAAGAATTTGCATTAATAGTTGTGCTATCAACCGCATTATAATCGAATATTGATTTTCTATTCCACAAATTGACTATATGTTTAACATGCTTATGGGTGCAAAAGTGTTTTCTAATATTGATCTTAGAAACAATTATTACCGAATTAAAGTTAAGGCGAGAGATGAATGGAAGACTACTCTGCTTTCGAAATGAGGAAAGGCTTATATGAGTGGCTTGTTATGCCATTCCCCAATTTCATGTAGGTAACAAATCAAGTCCTCCATCCTTTCATTGGAAAGTTTGTTGTATATTTTGATGATATTATTGTTCATAAGCATGATAAGAATGGACATATTGAACAGTTGTGGGTTGTTTTAACCACCTTAAGAGTTGAAAAGGTATATGTAAACCTCAAGAAGTATTCATTTATAACTGATAGTGTAGCTTTCTTAGGCTTTGTTCTAACTTCTACTATAGGGATTCGTATGGATCAAGAGAATGTTAAGGCTATCTAGGAATGGTCCTCACCAAGGAGCTTACACAAACTAAGGAGTTTTTATGGATTAATTTCAGTCTAATGCCAATTCAATAGAGATTTCAGCACTATTCCAGCCCTTATGACAGAATGCATGAAGAAGGGTGATTTCAAATGGATTAAAGAGGTCGAGGAGACCTTTCAACTAAGGACAAATTAAATGCATCCATCCTTAGCTTGCTGGATTTTGAGAAGATTTTTGTCATGGATTGTTACGCCTCTCATGTAGGCATCAGTAGAGTTCTCAGCCAAGAAGGTCACACCATTTCCTTCTTTACTGAAAAGCTTAATGAAGCCAACAAGAGGTTTCCACTTATTATATGGAGTTCTACACAATTATTTAAGCATTCCAAACTTGGCATTCTTCTTTGATTCAAAGGGAGTTTGCCTTAAACTCGGATCATGAAACACTTAAGCACATCAACCAACAAGGCAACTTGAATCGATAACATGTCAAGTGGATTTCTTTATTACAGGAATACACTTTTATCAAAAAAATATAAAAGTGGGATCTCTAATAATTTGGTTGATGCCCTTAATAGGCATGTGACCCTTCTCAATTCCATGCACGTTCAACTTGATGGCTACAGAGCAATCAAAGACATGCATAATGATAATGATGACTTTGGTGAATTTTGGAAATTTTTACAAGAGAGGCCCCACGGTAATTATTCTTTACAAGGAAATTTCCTCTTCAAAGGAAAATTGCTTATATATTCCTAAGTGCTCTTATGGGGAATATCTTACTAAAGAATTGTGTTCAGGAGGTAGGGAGGACACTATGAAAGAGACAAAACAATCTTCATGGTTAAAAAATATATTTTTAGCTGACCATTTTTTGAGACATGGTTCAATTTATGAAAAGGTGCCCGATATGTTAAACTTGCAAGGGCCAAACACAAAACAGCAAGCCTTACACTCTCTTATGCATTCCGCAAGCCTCGTGGGAGGATTTTAGCGTGGATTTCGTGGTTGGAATGCCTAGAACCCAAAATGAATAATGATCTCATCTTTGTTATTGTTGATCACTTTTCTAAGATGTTCATTTTATTCCTTGTAAGAAGATTATGGATGCTTCTTAAGTTGCTAATCTATGTTTTAATGAAGTTGTGAAACTTTATGGTGTCCCTAAGACCATTGTCTCATATAGGATACCGAGTTCCTTAGCCACTTTTAGGGATGTTTACGGAAGAAGATCAACACTAGCTTGTATTGTAGTAGTGTTTATCATCTTCAAACGAATTGATAAACTGAAGTGGAAAATCGAAATTTGAAAATTTTACTTCCCATATTGTGGGCCAAGCAGCTCAAGCAATAGGATTTGGCTCTCCCATAAGTAGAGTTTTCTTATAATTACATGATGAATCACTCCATCAGGATAAGTCAATTTAAAGTGCTATACAAGAAGTCACCACTACATTGTCATGATTTGGCTCGTATTCCGCATACATCGTTGTCTAAAATGATTGAAAACTTTGTATTATCCATGGTCAAAATTCATTAAGAAGTATGGAAGAGACTAGAAGAAAGCAATGCAATGTATGCAAAAGGCGGCAAATTTTCATCAATGAGTCACAATTTTCAAAGAAGATCTCATGTGGGCCTTCTTAAAGGAAGAGCAATTTTCTTGTGGAACTCGCAACAAACTCAAGGAAAAGAAAATTAGTCTTTGTGAGTTCTTAAGAGAATCAACAAGAATGATTATGAAAGTGAATTTCCTCCGCATGTCAATACTCATTCAACTTTTAAAGTCAAAGGCTTAACTCGATAATTTGGCAAGCTAAATAAAAACTCAATGATAAGTTCCTTCCAACCTGGGAAGGATGATGCAATGCACAGATAGGCCGATCGGACTGCTCTCTTGGGCTCAGCCATCTTGCTTCTTAAAGAGATATTTTGATGTTGTTTTAATTATTTGTCTCATTTAATGGTCAATTAATAATTGTCCTTTTAAGTGGGAGGGGTCATAATAGTCGCCTCTTAGGTGGAAGATGTCTTAAGTAATGTTTTGGCATGCTAGACTTCAGTTCTAATAGTTATTAGGGGGCTTTTATCTTGTATTTATTCTCCCATAGGACTGAAACAGAATTCAAATTCGACAGTTTAAGAAATGCATGTTTAGTGATGATTGAAGCTCGCTTTCTTCATTCTCTTACTATGTTTTCGAGATTGTTCTTTTTAATTTTTTACTCCTGTTACCCGGTCCCCTCACCATCTTTGATAAGATGCATCTTCGGTCAACCGCATCATGTCAAACCATCATTTGTATGCACACATGTGTGTGTGCAAGCATGGAGAGAGGAATGGACAAACAGGCAACGACAAGTTCCAGATTTTGTAACTTTTAAAAGTTACAAAGAGCAATCAAAATTTTCTTCCGGGCATCAATCAGCTATATTTTTTGATAGTTGATCATACAGAAATTTTCATTAAAGAACCAACACACCACCCACATGTAGGAGCACCACCCACAAGGAGCAAAAGGAATTTACTCTATTGAGCAAACTGAGAAGAGTTGTTTGACAATGTTCTAGGGAATCAGCACTTAGAAAAAACTTAGATTTGCTAACGAGAAGAATATCAAAAGGTATATGTCCAATTATGAGTAGTTGCACCTTCACTCCTACTTCACTGCTCCAAAACCTGGAATGAGGTCAAGTTTTTCCATCATCTAGTTAAGAATAATTACCTGCATTAGAGAAATTTATAGCCAGTGACCCAAATTTTTCAGATGCAGCCCTCATATTATCATGTTCAGCTTGAGCCATCAGATTTTCCACATGTGGCATTTGCGGTCTCTTAAAACAGCCATTACCACTTCTTGGCGCCTTTCCAGCCTTTGGCTGCAATTCTTTTTCTTCAGATACAGGTAACAACATTTTAGGACTACTCATCCCCCATGATTTAGTTCCAGGAGCATGCCTTCTTTCAGTAATCTCAACTCAGCACTACTACATGATTCTATATCTGTCTTCTTAATACAGAGAAGCTTCTGAAGCATTGATAGGCGCCAGCAGATCTGAAAATCCTATTCTTCGTGTGTAAGTGACAAGGAAGCAATAGCAACGAGTCCACTAGAATATTAACAACTGCCAATTAGCATTATATCAGGAAAAGCAGAGTTTTGCAATTTTATACATCTTTTCTCTTAACAGGCAAAGCTGTGAAATGTCTAACTTTCAGCAGTTCATATATTAAAATCAATAAACATCAGAATACGCCTGTGTGCAACAAAATTTATTTTCCATTACGGATGTAAACTTCTCAGAACTTGAATATCTAGTCCCATTTTTGCGACCTTATGAGCCTGTTCCGTTCATTATACATGACTACCTTTTCCGAAAGTCCAGATCGATATACATAAAGATCTACATAAGGAATAATGTTACAGTTTTCCATAGCAATGAATATATTATATTCACTGTACCACATAGTGCAGTACAACTTTCCTCACGTACACTATACTCCCCCACTAATGATTTCATCAGTTTCCATTGTCTTCCTCTGCATATAAGAAATATATAATGAGAATACAAGAATATGGAAAAACTATTGGACATTGCCTTTGAATAACCAAATCCAAGCATCAAAAACCTGCCTCATGTGAATAAGTATCAAATATTTCCAAAAGATACTTCGCAAATAAACTTTGCCAGGTAGAAAATAAGAGATTCATCTTCACCCTCAATGCATTTAAGCTACAGCAATTCCACCACCTTCCAAACTGCACTGGAAAACTAGCATACTGACAAGAGGCCTAGTGGGAAACCTAATATTTGATGGCCATGAACCAGCACAACAAGCAGCCAAAATGAAGCACATATTAATGCATATATGTTGTAAACATCACTGATATTGTCACAAAACCAATGCGACTTAGTACACTAAGCTCACATGTTGTATGGTCTATTTAAGATAAAAATACATATAAATACAACCTTAACCCTGCAT
>JAOVVI020005665.1:0-16272 GCA_028571085.2 Nepenthes alata
GCACAAAAATAGAATACAAAGCCATCACATGATGTGCAAATGCAATGAAACATAAATAGAATCATAAGCTATATTCCTAAACCATTGGCCAACATATAGAATGTGCCCATAGGCAAGATCAAAACTACGAAGAAGCCCGAAAACACCAAAATCAATGATTAAGTCAAGCTCTATAAAATTAAATATCATAGAACATGTTGCCTGGTTGTTTCAATTATCGATGTGCTCATGAATGATTGTGCCGTTCGAAAAACTGATAAAATCCTAACCAATAGTTGTCATGCAATAACTATATGTATACTAAATACATTGGAATTTTGTCACAATTGCCATACCACTATTTTGACCTCGGATAATGATCTATGAAACATAATCCTAAATGTTTTGCTTATGGCTTCCATAATAGCAAATATAATCCAATGATACAAGGTATAACTAAAAATGCTTGTAAGATAGGATTCTTTTCTATGATTCTTGATTACATGATATCGAAATACCAATATACAACACTTACGCTCTAAAAATACCAACCCAAATTATGAAAGGAATGATTAGTAACTACATAAAAGAGAAAAATTATTACAAAAGGTTTTTGAGATAGCCGATACACAGTCAACAACTCTTAAAAGAAGTAATATAATGATGAGCCGAATACCCATCAAATAATTCATGACTCAACGTTTCAAAACAAAAATTAGATGTAATAAAATATAATAAAGTATTACTTAAAAGGAAGTAATAAAATGCAAATGTAACGAAATAGATGTCAGAACTCAAACCATATTCCTAAAGCATTGGCCAACATATAAAAGGTGTTCCTGAGTGAGGGAAAAAACAAACAATAGCCTAAGAGCACCGATATCAATAACTAACTAAAGCCCGGAAATATGATATGATACAATATATTTCTCGTAGACCATATCAAAATCAAAGTTTGGTCTAATACAGAACCGATTTAGATATAAATTTATAATTAATAAGTCAGGTTGGCTCGAATAAGGCTCGATTGCTCGAGCCAAAGGGTTTAATAGTGTTTGTTCATAAGACGAACCAAATCAGTTTAAGTTGGTTAGTAGACATTTTCTAGTTTGTTTATTGAAAAATTTATACTTACATAAAAATATTCAAAAATATAAAATATTTTAAAAATTAAAATATTTATAATAAAATATTACTTAAGCGTATATTTTAACAAAAAATATTTATATAAAAAGTTATTAATCATAAAAAAAATATAATATATTGAAATAGCTATTTCAAACTTGGTATTGATTTAAAATAAAAAAATGTATTTACAAAAGAAAAAATTAATCTAGGTTGGACAGGATCAAATTGGCCACTTTTACTCATGATCATACCGGCCCAAAATATTAATTAAGTTAAATTTTATAACTGTATCTGTTTATAATATTTTATACATTTATCAAATTTAATAAAATTTTAAATTGATCTATCCTAATTAATCAAATACTCCTAGTTTAATCAAATCTTGATCCAAGACCACTTCAAGGATTGATGTGCTCGTGCATGGCGACGTTGTTGTTGTTGTTATTGTTATTATTATTATTATTATTATTATTATTATTTGGGTATGCTGGACTGGATTGGAAAATCAGGATGTGCTCTATACAGTGTTATCTCGAATGTCACAGGCGGATTAATAATTTTTTTAAAAAAATAATTAATAATTTTACAAATTTATTTTTTTAATGAAGTATGTTAAAATAACTACGTCATAATTTTTTAAAAAATTATAAAAAAAATTGACTAATATTAAAAAAATAAATAAATTACAATATATGTTAATAAATGAATTTAATTGATTAATTAAAATTTTAATTTAATTATTAACACACATATTTCCTTTTATTTTATATAATTTTATGAGCGGAGATGATCCGTAACATTTATCAACCATAGTTTAAAAGTAATATAACATCATTAAACAGTGTGATAAATTGTTTTTGGCAACTTTATAATATATATATATTTATATATGATTTATTAAGATAATTTTTAAAATTTAGAATTCATTTAAAACATTAACATTATATTAACATAAAATTTATAATTCAGATTAGAACATGTCAAATCGGTTATTTTTGCCCATGACTACACCTTGACCCAAAACATTAATTGGCCATAATGTTTTTGATGGTATACATCTGATAATACTTACATAAATTGACAATATCTTATAAAATTTTAGATAAATTATATGACAACAGTCAAATGATCTGATTTTAATCAAGCCTACTATCATATAGACCAAAGTATGGGTTGGCCCATCTGTAGAAAATGGTGGGCTGGCAAGCTACTGTGGCCTCCGAAACCTAGATAAAAGGATCGACCCGCTCAGTACATTTGCTCAAAAAATATATAAATTATACAAGCAACATTCGTTATTCAAATCCATAAAATAAAATAATCAGTTGCTACTTCCTATTCACCTAAGCGTAGTTGCCTTACTTTCTCAAGACAGTTCCGAGCATTCAAACTCTTTTAGTTTGGGTATCAAGTTTCTTGTAACATTTCATAAATCTAGTTTTGCCCAAATTACAAACAATAGATTGCTGGGGGAATGGATGCCGGCAAGACAGTCGAATTGAGCGGAGAAATGATGACAGCAATTATACACAACAAAGAAAAGAGAAAAGATCAAGATACATACAATATTTACGTGAAAACTCTCTTTTGAATAAGAGAAAAAAAATTACGGGATATTTTGTCCACAAATCTTACTATATATACAAATTTTTCAACTTAAGAAATCATTGGCGGGTCTCTTGCAAGAACAAGATTCGGTAAGTTTGTATTATGGTAAATTGAAAACAATTTGGGATGAACTTCGTATATATGTCCCTCTCCCAGATTGTGACTATGGCAAAATCAAAGTGCTCATCGAGCGATATAAGAGGGACTGTGTTATACAATTCTTAATGGGTCTCAATGATTCATATGCTAATGTGAGAGACCAGATTATGTTGATGGATCTTCTTCCTTTCGTTAACAAAGTCTTCTCTATAATCTAACAGCAAGAACGACAATACCAAATGTTGTTTGTTGTTCATCCTTCAGAAATGATGTCTTTGCTTATGAAACGGGTTATTAATAACCTTAAAAACACTGTGAAAAATAATCAAATGTCTAAGAAAGATAAGCATTTTTGCGTTCATTGTCGTGTTCCAGGACATACTTTGTAGCAATGTTTTAAAATTGAGAATGTTGAGATTCCCATATGTGCTCATTGTAATAAACTTGGACATGTTATTAATAAGTGTTATCAGCTCTATGGCTTTCCTCCCAATCACAAACTGTATGGTATGTCTAGAGTCACAGCCCTTTTGGCTAACCATTCAAGCTTTACCACCACTTCTGACCAAGAGGTTAATGATGATGAAAAAATTGCATTAACTAAAGTGCAGTTTAAGGACCAGGGCTAGTAGGTATTATCAGCTAAAGAAGCGGACAATTAAAAGTCGAGTTGTGTATATTCTAACACAATCAAAGGCCATACACTCCTATTCAACATCTGAAGGTGGGTTATCTACATATAACCCTATAAACGGGTCCATACATCATTTCTTAACTTCGTAATACATATGGTCGAATATCGATATACCATTATAATATATTAAAGCATGTCATAATATACTACCTGCTAAATCATAATTTGTGGTCCAATATTTAATTTAAAAACTCTACACTTAATTTTCTTAATTCTTGGTTCTCACCTTTTTGAATAACGGCTCATCATTTCTTAATGTAATTGTAGAGTCTCCCATCATAATTCTTTATTTTCATACACATCTTTTTGCAGAAACTCAGCCATGATAAGATTTTAATATATGGAATGCTAAATTAGCACTCGAAATTTCATCATGTAGGGTAAGGAATCAGCTTTAATGCGTAAGGAAACAGTGCAAAAATCAAGTATACTTTATTTCTTCCAAAATTATAGCTTTATGTGCGTGTAATTTTAAATTCAGATTACTGTAGCAAAATTTTAGCATGTCATAGTGCAGAAATCAGCATCAGAAATCAGTTCATGTACATTGAAAATTTAGTTCATGGAGGCCAAAATGTTTTCCACCTTATGCAAGCTAGATATATGATAGTTTAAAGCATATGTGAGTTGTTCTACGAATTTGAGGTGTGAGAAACTCAGAATTTAGCAAAAATTATAGTAAAATAACATAAGATTTATAGAAAATTACAACAGGCCATACAATAAGAAAAATCAACGGTTGGTGCAGAATAACTGTTCAACAACTTCAAATTATATCAAATTATTATTTATGAATTTCATCAAGTGGAAAAACTCTACAAAAATGACAGAAAATCAGCAATCCAATGCTCCCAATAGATTTTCAACTTAATTAACCAACATATAGGGCCGAATTTGTTAAATTTCTTGACATGCATGGAGGTATTTCATGAAATCTAAACAATCATGAAATCTAAACAATCATGATCATTTAAATAATGTTTTAGTACATGCATGAAGTTAAAAATCAAAAATTCAGCTTATAATACACTATACTTGACTTAATTATAAGTTTTTGCGAAATTACTTCATAAAATTATGGAATGTGGACATGCATACTCAAAATACATATATTAAATTCGAAATCATAACTTGGTTGAGTATTAGAATAAGAATGCTCAGAAGAAATTGGCAAAGCACAATAATAAGTAAATTTATAGTGCACTTGCCTTGATTTGGATTCACCTGATTTCTAGCTTGGATCACCTTAAATTTGAGTTTCTTCGCTTCTTCTATCTTCTTTTCTCTCTTCTCATCGTCTCTCTTTCTCTTAGTCTCAGAACTGCTACCAAAATGATAAATTTTGAGCTCGGGGGTCCTTTTATAACAGATTGGCGCTCGTACGCTAGTCAAGTGCTTGTCGGGCGTTGGTGGTATTTCATAAAATTTAAACATTCATGATCATTAAATTAAGGTTTTAATACATGCATGAAGTTAGAATATGAAAATTCAGCTCATAATACACTATACTTGACTTAATTATAAATTTTTGTGAAATTACTTCATAAAATTATGGAATGTGGACATCCATACTCAAAATGCATATATTGAATTCGAATTTATAACTTGGTTGAGTATTAGAATAAGAATGCTCAGAAGAAATTGGCAAAGAACAGTAATAAAGGAATTTAGAGTGCACTTGCCTTGATTCTGATTCACCTAATTTCTAGCTTGGATCACCTTAAATTTGAGTTTCTTGGCTTCTTTTATCTTCTTTTCTATCTTCTCATCGTCTGCCTTTCTCTTACTCTCAAAACTGCTACCAAAATGATAAATTTTGAGCTCGGGGGTCCTTTTATAACAGATTGGCGCTCGTACGCTGGTCAGGTGCTTGTCGGGTGTTGGGGCCGCGCTAAGCGTGCCTCGGGCAAGCTTCTAGTGCCATTAATACCCTTGGTTGCTCCACACTTCCAATAATACCCCTCGGAAGAACAATTAATTCGGCGGAGTGATCGAGAAAAACAGTTCGTACGTTTGGGATAAAAGGGTAAATTTAATTCCAGCGGGCAAGTAAGAACACAGCGTGTCCGAAGGATGTCAGAGAATGGGCCACGTAAATTACAATTTATTTATAATATTATATATATATATATATATATATATATAATTTAACAAAATTTTTAATTAAAATAACTAAAATAAAATATAAATAAATATAATAAATGAGATTTCTCTAAATTAGAACTCAATTCATTAATAAGTTGAGATATATCAGGGATATCCTTCAAATATATTTAAATAATATTATATTTTATTTATTTTTTATATTAAAAAGTTTATATAAAATATATAAATATAACATACATTATAATGTGCTTACCCCCCCCCAAAATAAAAACCTTAGATTATAATGTATTTTTGAAAGATATGAGAAAAAATTTCATAAAATAAAAATAATTGTACAAATTATTATTATTATTATTATTATTATGTTATTTTATAATATCATAACATAAAAATATATATCATAGACTCACCTGAATTTATGGCTAGATTTTTTTATTTTAATAAAAGATTTAAAATTAATTTTTTTATTTTCCATTATTTATCTTCTGAGAAAATATAAATTTTTTTTAAAAAAATGCATCATTACTGTCATAATTGGTATTTCAAGAATGTTCTATTAATTTCTAATATGATGAGAAATAAAAAAAATTTAACAAATAAATTTAAAATAACAACCCATAATCTTTGAAGAAGACTGTCATATTATTTAGAAAACTATCAGTTATCGTTATTTTTTATTAACAATTGACAAATCAATTATTTATAGGATATAAAACTGATTAACTTTTTATTGATAAAAGTATATATATATTTCATTAAAGGTTAAATTAATTAAAAAATAACTTTTTAAATAAAATATGATAACATTTTATAAGATCATAACTTATAATTATTTTAATAAATTATTAAATATATACAATATTATTTATAAAGTCAAATAATGATCAAATCATAATTATAAAAGTAGTATTTTTTTGCCAAAAATTATATTAATAAAAAAAATAAATTTTTTTATAAAATATGATAAAATTTTATAAGATTATAAGTTATAATTATATTAATAAATTATTAAATATATATTATATATTTTTTTGTAAGTAAAATATATATTATATTATATTAGACTATTCTTATATTTTTAATACTACCCATGTATGCGATGATATTGTAAATCATTTTTTTTTCAAAATAATAAAATAATTTAAGGAAAAACATATAATTTATAAATTATTTAAAAAAACTTTTGATGGGATTTTTAAAAATTATCAATTGAAATATAACAAATTATAATAACAAATAAAAAATTTTAATTTATTTTTAAAATGTTGCTTTTGAAAAAATTTTAGGTCCTTGTGCTTCTAAAATATATTTTAAAATAATAACAAATGTTCTCATAGACTCATATCATTATGTAAAAATGATTAATAATATTTATATATTTATTTATATATCTTATTTATATTATAATTATTATTTTTTATGTAGAAAAAGAAAAAAAATTAAAAGAGAATAAAAAATTAAAACAGCATAAAATTTAACATACTATTGACAATTTTCCTATAAGAAATGAATAACTATTTGTTATTATATGAAAATAATAATATTTATATACTTATTTGTATCAAAATTATTAATATATATATTTTTAATAATTTTAATATAAATAAATATATAATTAAATATTAAAATAATATATTTTTATATAAGAGAATAAATATTATATTATTTAATTAGTATAAAAATAAATACCTAATCCTAAAACATTACTATAATACAATTTTTTATATAAATTATGTTAATGGCTGATAAAAATATATCAAAATTTGGCTAATTTTAATGGCATAATACATGTAGAAATTACGATGTATAAATTTGATTAAAATTCGGTAATCTCATTGTTAATGTCTCATTCAGTTATAATATATTCATAACTCATTCTAGATAATTCTAGAAAATTCTAAAATGACCTTATAGGTTAGAGAAATGAAAATAAAAAAAATGGAGAAGACATACACTTTAGTTTAGAATGTTTCCTAGGGAGGTCTATGAAGTAATTCTCTAATATTTTTAGAGGTAGAGAATATTCTAGAACTTGTATTGTAGCAACAAACGGTGGACGATGGAGATTAAATCTTAGCCGTCGATTAACCGACAATTTTATATAAAATGACAACATGATAAAACCAAGGGCGGAAAGTAAGCAAGAAAATCGCTAAGTTGGAGAGCTCCATGGGAGAGATTTTACGGGACTTTTAAGTTTTTTTGTATTCAACTACTATCGTAAAGCATATTTTCTCTGAAAGTTTTATAAAAATATTATAAAAGACTGACTGATCTACATCACATGAATTAAGCAAAATAAGTACTAAGCAGATAAAACGAAGAATTTATTATCTCGTGACAACAGGCTTATAATACAACAAGATAATTAACTCAAAACGGTGTCATATTTGTGGGTTGTAGTCGATATAACGGCGCGCCCGCGTCATAGGGTTACGGGTCAGACGTATGAAAATGAGCTCCTGCTTGAATATATAAAATAAGACTGTATATGATAGATTTACAGTAATTTGATCTTTTTTTAAACTTTGCCAGGGGTGAAAATTTCGTGAACCGAGCTGATCTTGTTCCTTGGCTATGAAACCTAAGTTGCCTAGAATGTATCATCTCGTGACAACAGACTTATGATACAACAATAAGATAATTAACTCAAACTGGTCTTATCTTTGTGGGTTGTAGTCAATACAACGACGCGCCTACGTCATAGGCTTACGGGTTAGACGTATGGAAATGATCTCCTACTTCAATATATAAAATAAGACTGTATATAATAGATTTATAGTAGTCTGACCTTTTCTTAAACTCTGCTCGGGGTAAAAATTTCATGAACCGAGCTTATCTTCTTCCTTGCTATGAAACCTAAGATGCCTAGAATGTATCATCTCGTGACAACGGGCTTCCTTGCTATGAAACCTAAGTTGCTTAGAATGTATCATCTCGTGACAACAGGCTTATGATACACCACTAAGATAATTAGCTCAAACTGGTCTAATCTTTGTGGGTTGTAGTCAATACAATGACGCGCCCACGTCATAGGGTTACGGGTTAGACGTATGAAAATGAGCTTCTACTTTAATATATAAAATAAGACTGTATATAATAGATTTAAGGTAGTCTGACCTTTACTTAAACTCTGCTCGAGGTAGAAATTTCGTGAACCGAGCTGATCTTCTTCCTTGCTATGAAACCTAAGCCGCCTAGAATGTATCATCTCTTGACAACGGGCTTATGATACACCAACATGATAATTAATTCAAACTGGTATTATCTTTGTGGGTTGTAGTCAATACGACACGCCCACGTTATAGGATCACGGGTTAGACGTATGAAAATGAGCTCCTACTTCAATATATAAAATAAGACTGTATATAATAGATTTAAGGTAATCTGACCTTTTCTTAAACTTTGCTCGGGGTGAAAATTTTATGAATTGAGCTGATCTTGTTCCTTGGCTATGAAACCTAAGTGGCCTAGAATGTATCATCTCGTGACAACAGACTTATAATACACCAACAAGATAATTAACTCAAACCGGTTTTATCTTTGTGGGTTGTAGTCAATATAACTGTTGCGTCCGAGTCCGATGGCCGTACGCAGTGACGTGTGATGACGTCGCGTGGACGGAATCAGCTGCAACACAAAAGGATTGAATAAGTTGATTGTTGAGGGACGTTTTAGTCCGAGAGGGTGAGATGGACGAGCGAGCGCTTAAGGACGAGAGGGTGAGAGACAGAGTAAATGGACACACAGATTTTATGTGAAAAACCCGTCTTTTAAACAGGGGGAAAAACCACGAGGCTTCGTGCATTGTAAATAATTTCACTATTTGAGTATGCTGAGTACAAAATATAAAGAATGCTTTTTTCTCCTTGAGCTCTTTTCTTTTAGCTTTTCTCAGTAAAAAGAGCTTCTGAGGGTTGAGAGAGCGATCCCTTGTCTGGTGGCTTGAGCTGGGTATTTATAAGGGAAAAAATAGCCGTTGGTTCCTGACAGCTACAGGGAGGCTGGCCACCTGCTCCCATGACGTGGCTACGTGGTGTCAGGCACGCTGGCGTGCGCAGTAAGTTTAACTGGCAACGCCGTTTTCAGTCTTACTGTGTCAGAAGTGTCAGTCTGCGATGTCAGCCTTTGATGTGACAAGTCATGTTCTAGGGATCAGCGCTAGTTGAGGTGATATTTTGTAGGCTTTATGCTTCGGAGCTATAAGTGCTGAGCTGGAGCCCTCGGATGTTTGGGGACAGTCCTCGTCCTTTGTTGGTTCTCTACGTCTTCGGGTGAGTCCGCGTACTGCAAACAGCAAAGCTCTTCCTCTCGGACGCTTGGGAAAGTACTCGTCCTTTTCTAGCTTGCTTTGACGTTGGGCAGAGACCGCAGCCTATTAATCTTTCTTTAGTTCTCAGACCCCTTGAGGGAGTTCTCGGCCGCCGTTTGCAAACTTGCCTTGCTGGGAGGCTCCTTCAGTCCTCGGTCCTGAATGTCACGTGCTATCCGTGGCTTCGTTTTACTTCGTGGGCCTCTTGGGCCTTTCATCTCTAGGACTCTCGCGGTGGGCTTTTCTTTTGGGCCGTACGCTCATGGGCCTTGGGTATCAGGACCCAACAGTTTCTATTCATATCTATACTTATTTTTTTATGGCTAAGTCGACATATATGTCTGTCTTTATTTATATTATTGTTTATATCTATATGAGTGGTTATTTTCTAAGGTTATGTATATGTTTGTATCCATTTTCTAATGTTATGTAAATGAAAGTTTGTAACCTCAATACATTAAGCTTATATTTTTGTAGGGATATTTATGTAATTATAAAGTATTAGGATTATTAACACTATCTGATCTCATTATACAAAAATTTAACTTATGTATATGTTGCTTTAAAAATACTCAAGGGAAAAGTTATTCAAATGGTTTTTTTTTTTTGCAAAGGGTTTTTTTCATTTCCTCACGCTTCTTTTTGTTACGTACTGAGTTTCCGGCCTCCAAACAAACAATGTCGTAGCAAAACTTGCGAGTTTCGAGATGGACAGAAAATGCGCAACACAGTAAAATGCGAAAGAGTAAAGTGACGAGGACTTCGTGCACAATATCTCTTACGTGGAAAGGCCCTTTAAGATGGCAAATGGAAAGAACTACGGTCACGGACAGACGTCCAGGAAGTTTCACTATGGATCAAGAAGAATACAACATGACTCTCGATGATGCCTTTTGTCACCACCAGAAATTACAAATCTCAAGATTAGTTTCTCTCTTCTTGCTTTTCTCTGAGAAAATGGTCTCAGTATTGACCCAATGAATGAAAATTGCAGCCCCCTCCCCTTGGTGCTTGGAGGGAGGTATTTATAGGGAAAGAAAAAGTTATTCTATTATGGAAGGGACACATGGCACTGGCGTGTCAGGGGCGCCTGCGACAACCCTATTGGTGCGGCATGGCAGGGACGTGTGTCACCAAGACAGTGGTGGCAGTACCTGCTCTGCAAATACGGAGCACTAGGGGTGACAGTCCTACAGATACGGCATGCCAGAAGTCATTGGATTCATCATGACGCGTGCCTTTACAGTTATAGGGAATCATCCAAGTTGGAGCGCTCGGACACTTCTTCGAGTTTTATTGACGGCATTAGTCCCCGTTATGGGTCCTCGTACTTTCATGGAGTAAACGGACCTCTAGGGCTTTTGTCACTATTTTGGCCCCTTAGGCCTTAAGCGTGACTTTGGGCCTTTCTGTTGGGCCGCCTTTTATGGGCACTAGTATCGAGACCTAACACTAGCCCCCAATGCCAAAGGATTCGAGGTCTTTGACCGTTTGGCATGTCATAGTTGTTTCTCCATGGAGGCTGGCCTTTCTTTCTGGTGATCTGTCCGCAAATGGCTGTGTCCTCGGAGGGAATGTGACGAAAGATTTGGTACGGAAGCATCTGAAAGCTTCTTTTGAGTCCAAGGCCTTTCAACGCCATTGTTTGGGCTTCTGCAGAGCATTAAATAGTAGACTGATGAGCTGTAAAGTGCCTTGGGAAAGCAAGGCCACAGTTTCTCTGAGATGAATGGCCGAGCGACACATGGCGAAGGGTAATGAGTGCGCCTTTTAGAATTTCAGAAGTATTAATAGGCCTTCTCGTTGCCTACTTTCCACCTCTACGCTTTGCTTGCATTTCATTTTCAAAGTGTTGAATCTTTCTGCCCTCTGTTCTTCTTCCCTCTTTCACTATTGAGGTTTTCCCCTTTCGTTGCCATGGCTTCTGGAGTAAGAGACATCACTTCATCCCTCACTCTCAAGGATCTTGACGAGATTCAGGCTAAATACGGCATCCCCGCTTCTACGGAGATGGTGGTTCCAAGGGCTGCTGAGAGGGCCTGCAGTCCACCTGACGGCTTCATCACCGTCTACGAGGTTCACCTAAAAGGGGGATTCCACTTTTCAGTTCCCTCTGAGCTTTATAGTCGGATGAACGACTTGGGCGTTCTGTTCACCAGGCTTCAACCGAATGCAGTAAGGTATTTGGTCTCTCACTGCGTGTTTGCACGCTGTTATGAGAAGGCCCTTGGGGTAGCCATGGTGAAGGTTATATTTTACTTTACTCATAATCTGGACTGGATCACCATGACTCATCGTTCAGAGTTTCTGAAATGAGCGGTGGAAACCCGGACTCCACGAAAAGGTGGAAAGATAAATTCTTCTTTCTGAGAGTCCGAGAGGATTGGGAGCTCCCGACCACATGGGGAAATGTGGTGAGCAAACACTGCTCGGACGCCACCGCTGAGGAGAGAGAGGCTGCTAAGGAGGTCATGGATTTGGTTATGGCCAACCTTGGCAGTTTCAACGTGGGAAAAAAGAACACCTGGCTGTCCCCGGAGAAATTGGTTGAGGCCAAGTGGGTGACACAGTCCGGGTAGGCCTCTTCTGCTGTAGCTTCGAAGAAGAAGAAGAAAAGACTAAGAAGGAAGGAGGCTTCTCTCGTTATCCAGGAACCGTCCGAGAGGCCACTGAAAAGCCCACGAACGGAGGCCTCGAAGGCTCCAGCTCTAGCCATTGAACAGCCCTCGTCCGGTGATGACAGTGCCATCATTGCTCCAATGGTGAGGAGGGCCACAAAGTCGGCTGTTGCCCCTCCCGCGGAGCCTGAAGTTGCGGGTCCTTCTGAGGATCTGATTGTTTTTGAGGTCTCGGAGGAGACGGGAGTTGCTGGGGTCAAGGACACAACTATGGCTGTAACCGCTCCTGTCCTGGAAGCCACTGAGGCTGAGGAGTCACACGGGACGGAACCTACTGGTGTTACTCCTTCCGAGGACATTTATGAGATCCTTAGCGAGGAAGAGGCTGATACCGCGACCTCAGAATCTCTCAAGGCTCCCGGGCCCTCAGAGGTTGCAGGTTTCAAGGACGTTGCGGAAGCCCCGGTCTCTGGAGATCTTTTGTCTGAGGCGGTCGCCGATGTTCCCCTGGCACCCGTGAGTACGCTACATGTGCCTGAGGTCTCCCTGGAGTGTGGCCCAAGTTACGATTCTCTGGTTTCCAAGGTATTTCACCGCTTCTTTACTCCTTTTGCCTTGCTTCTAGTTGGCTGTCTTTTGATAGACTTGCTTATCTTTTGTAGCTCCAAGACATGGCTGGGAGCTTCAGCTAGTTGGTCGAAGAAGCCGTCCAGTGTCGCTTGGAGATGGAGTCGCTGAGGACTGAAGCGGAGAGAAAAATTGCTTCTTTGGAGGACACAGTCAAGCTTCTGCGGCTTCAGCAGGGGCTTCTTCGGGACATGGTCGTTCGTCAGGATAAGATGTTGAGGATGTCCATACAGCCCTCGGACATCGCGTCATTATTAGATAGCAGGTACCGGGAGGGCATTCATATGTGCCACCGAGTGCTACGGTTGGTTAATCCGCGGTTTTCTGGGGCTGTCCTCGATCTCAGGAATGCCGGTGCCTTGTGTCGAGAAGACTTATATGGCATTGCTGGGAGGCCTTTACTCGAATCCTCTCGGGCAGGGCCTGACGGTGAACCTACCGTGTTCGAGCAACTAGACCTGACGGATCAGGTGGGGACTTTTGGACTCCAAGAGGTTCATGGACAAGGGAGTCAGGAGGAGCCCCCATGACTCGTTGTCCTTCGTCTTCTCCCCTTCTTTTTTTTTTGAACATTGTACAGAATACCGTTTTTGTTAATAAAAACTTACACCTTCCGAGTTGAAATCTGAGACTCTTTTCCCGGTCTGTACGAGTGATTGTTCCTTTTGCAAGGTGATGCTAAGCAATTTGTCCTTAGCTTTTATTGTGAGCCCTTCGAAGGATCACGCTACCTTTTGACCTCTTGGATCATCTGGCTTTGCATGAAGTTCCTAAACCCTCAAGTTTTTAGGATACTTGGACAAAATTGAGTTTTTAGAATACGACCTCTGGGGCCGCTCGGATAGGATCGAGTTTTTAGAATACGACATCTGGGGCCGCTAGGATAGGACGGAGTTTTTAGAATACGACCTTTGGGGCCGCTCAAATAGGACTGAGTTTTTAGAATACGACCTCTGGGGCCGCTCGGATAGGTCCGAGATTTTAGAATATGACCTCTGGGCAACTCGGATAGGACCAATTTTTTAGAATATGACCTCTGGGGCCGCTTGGATAAGACCGAGTTTTTAGCAGGCAATTCGTCTATCACTAGAAGTATTTCCTAAGGTGCGTGGCATTCCAAGTCCACGGTACCAGCTTGCCTTCTTGGGTGCGTAGCTTGTAAGCCCCTCCCCGAATGATGGCGGAGACCAGAAATGGCCCTTCCCAATTGGGTGAGAGTTTGTTTCTGTCGGCATTTTTTCCCGTGGCTTCCACGCTCCTTAGCACTAGGTCTCCAACCTCAAACTACCACGCCTTTACCTTCTTGTTGTAATAGCGGGCCACTCGTTGTTGGTAGGCCGCTATCCAAAGCTTTGCTTGATCGCGTACCTCCTCGAGTGCGCCGAGGTTTTCTCGGAGTCTTTGATTGTTATCGGTCGTGCTGAAGCATCCCACTCGAGGGCTCGTAAGGCACACTTCTACTATAATGATAGCTTTGACCCCGTAGCAGAGGCTGAAAGGGGTTTCCCTGGTGGACTCTCTGGGCGTCATCCTATATGACCATAAGACCGAGGGCAGCTCATTTACCCATGAGCCCTCGGAGCACTCTAGCCTGGTCTTAAGTCCGTGCAAGATTGTGCGATTCATTATCTCTACCAATCCGTTGGCCTGCGGGTATACAACTGATGTATGCACTAGGTTGATCTTCAGACTGGTGTAGTACTTTGTGAACCGTTTCCCGGTGAACTGTGTTCCGTTGTCGGTTACGATGCACTCTGGGACTCCAAACCTGCACATAATGTTCTGACGGAGGAACTCTGTGGCATTTTGCTCCGTTATCCTTGCCAATGGCACTACCTCCACCCATTTGGTGAAGTAGTCGATTCCCACGATCAGAAACTTCTTCTGTCCGGGAGCGAGCAGGAACGGTCCGAGGATGTCGAGCCCCCACTCGGCAAACAGCCACAGGGACTGGAGCGCCCGGAGGTCCGTGTGGGGGCGATGGCTCATGTTGCCATGGAGTTGGCAATTCTCACACTTACGCACAAAGTCCATGGCATCGTACTTCATTGTTGGCTAGTAGTACCATTGTCTCATGAGTTTAAATGTCAGGTTCTTTCCTCCGATGTGGGATCCGCATATTCTGAGATGTACCTCCTGGAGGGCGTACTCGGACTCCTCTGGGGAAAGACACCTTAGGTAAGGGCCCGAGACGCCCCGTCGATACAACTGACCATCCACGATTGTGTACCATCCCGCCGTCTTTTTCACTTTCTTAGCTTCGTTCGGATCTTCAGGCAGTGTACTGTTGGATAAGTACCTCAGATAAGGAGTCATCCAAGTGCTTCCGCTCGTCACTTGTAGTACCTCTAGTTTGGGGTCTTCAATGCTTGATCTGTCCAGGACTTCGCGCATTCCTCGAGCATACTGTTCAGGATTCCCGAAAGTTGTGGCCCTTGCAAGCGTGTCAGCTTTGGAGTTTTCCTCCCTCGGGATGTGGACAAATTTGGCGGCCCTAAAGTACGAGATCAGGCCCTTTACCTTGGAGAGGTATTTGGACAGCTGTGAGTTGTTGACGTCAAAGCTCCCGCTGACCTGATTGACGACTAACTCAGAGTCGCTGTAGACGACCTACTCCATGACCGAGCACTCCTTGGACAATCGAAGCCTAGCTAGCAAGTCCTCGTACTCTGCAACGTTATTTGTGGCCGAGAACCCTAGGGTTAGAGAATACTTTATCTCCAACCCCTGGCGTCCGCAAGACAACACCAGCTCTGCAGCCATCCTTCATTGAGGAGTCGTCCACATGTAGGGTCCAGGATAACGCCTTGTTGAATTCGTCCGCACCAGCTTGGATCTCATCACCGTCAAGTAATGCCGTTGTTTCGACGAGGAAGTCCGCGAGGGCCTGCCCCTTCAAGGCAGGTCTCAGACGGAACTCTATATCAAACTCTCCCAATTCGATGGCCCACTTGATCAGTCGTCCGGATATCTCGGGCTTCTGCAAGATTGCCCTTAGCGGCTGGTCGGTCAAGACCACTATCGTGTGTGCTTGAAAGTATGGCCTAAGCTTCCTTGCGGAGTACACCAATGCCAAGGCCACCTTCTCTGCGAGGGGATAT
>JAOVVI020005666.1:0-16272 GCA_028571085.2 Nepenthes alata
TCTAACCTAAGCTTCCGCATATGATTCAGATCAAACCTATGGCATCTCTCTTTTTCTCTGATACCAACTGTGACGGACCAGATTATTCTCCCCAGAATAACCTCCGTCAATGGCAACACAACCCTAAGCCCATAATTAAACTATGGACTTCTACAGAAAATTCGACAGAGTTTTCTCTGTACCAGGATAAAAACCAAAAATATAACCTATTCAAAATCACCTGCAACAAGCACACATCTATCAAAGGCTCAACACAAGCCTACAACACGCCACACAGGATCATACATCTGCCATATCATCCATGGCTCCAATACAATATTCCTATCTACTATACTGGGTCTAGAAAGATGCCATCTAAATGAAATAAAACTCAAAACATGATACAGACATGGAAGCAGACTATATCATCAAATACGTGGAAGCATGATAAACCATAAAAGCAATAATAACATAGAGCCACTCCAATCGCTGAGTGGCCTTCTACGATTCGATCCAACTCTGAAATCCCAAATCTTCTAATCACTTGCCGTCCAGCCAATAACATCAAGCAAGCCTCTCCTTGCTCTGATTACCTGCACCAGCTAAGTGTTCTCATCTAAAAAAAAGACAACAACAGTAAGAGTGAGCCAACAGCTCAGCAAATATACTCATAAACACATCTCCTAGGCATTGACAAGAACTGGAACAGGGGAAGGATACACGTACTCTCCATAATCAAGAAACATGAGAGGGAACAAGAAACAACGAGAATCACTTGATTCCTTCGGATCTCATGATTACACTGATTGGTCATCATTCGGATTCGCCTGATTCTCACGGTTTTCATGATTACATTGAATGGTCATCATTCGAATTCACTTACTTTTCACTGTTATCATGATTACACCTTAGATCATGGGATTCACATGGTTCATCTTGACTCACTGGGTTCACACGGTTCTCACGATTCATATCTTGAATATTTTTATTTTCATTATTATATCATCTTTGTGGACCCCGGCTAGTAGACCGTACTAGCCAACGAAGCAAGAGAATGAGGACAGGAATGTGTTCGCTACACATTCTAAAGCCATGGCTACTATTTTAGGTCGGTAGCACATGACCGTCGGTTACATCCATGCAATAATCATCACAGACGACTACATCTCAATATGTAGCGTCGACAGACACACCCCATACTCCCGGGGTCCAAGGCAATCCTCGTTCTTTCATAGTAGTTTCCTAAAGTGTACCATAGACATCACCTGCTCCCACGAGCGGCCAGAATACGTGGCCAAGTATTCCTCGAGTTCACACCGCGATGGACATAGTATGCTAAAGAACACTACCCTATGACTCAGGGTCCTAGTTTTAAGATTAGGTTCATCACTTGGAGAGGGAAATCCACATTTGCCATACACTATCACATCTCGGGAAATCTCATTCCCATCACCAAGATCTCCAATCAGGAGATCATCTCATCGCACACATCTCCATCCAAGGGATCATATCATCACAAGTACAATGTGGACTCCCTTCCATTCACATCACGGTTCACGATTTCCAATGGGACTCAATTCCCTTAATCCACAACAAAACATCACAAGATCAATTTCACTTTCTGCGGGATCCGGTTTCCTTAATCACAATAATCAATCCAAGTTCACGAGAGAGATCAGATTTCATACCTCAGATGATCACATATCACTGTGAAACCTCCGGGACACATTCTCGTGCCTCCAGCACATGGATTCACGTTTTAGAGCTTACTTTTATGTTTAAATATTTAAACGTTACTTTCACAATAATTTTGAAGGCATATCACTTTACATTTCTCATTTTATTTTGGATGATCAATAACATATTTTTTTTTTAACACTCAGACGCCGTACACGATTCAATACTTGGAAAACAGACGTCCGGTGGATTCGTACGTACACTTTGTACATGATATTTCACATTTGGGTTTGATTTATCTTAACGTAAGGGTGGAAGTATGCAACTTCCCATTCATTTTTAGATAAACAATTACAGAATTCTTTCAAAGCTCCCGAATGCCACGATCGGTTCAAATCTTGCAGGATTCGGCATTCGGCCGATATATACACACAATTGGGGTTCAAGGATTCATATTTAAGGGTCCTTTTAACATTACACAAAGGTGACAACATGCAAAATCCACCTTCAGTCTCGGGTGAACAGTGTCAAGGCCGACTTAGAGGGCTCAGACACCGTGAACGGGTCAAAACATGCGAGATCGGACCCACGGCTAACATATATACATCATTGGGACGTGGGAATTCACATTTTGGGGTCAATTTCATGATACACGATCGGAAAATGGAAAATCTCCAAAATCTCATGTGTTAGGATTTCGGTGAAACCCACCTGGGCAAATCGGTCACGATTCGGACAACTAACTATATTTTTCTTGACCCATACTCATGGGTTTCATGATTCTAACATAAATAATGGGTATCGACACAAAACACCCATAAAAATGAAACAAAACATCAAAAGAGAACGAGAAGTGGGTATGAGCACACTTGCCTCGACGCATGCTTTTACTTTTATACCTGCTCTCGGATTGATGTAGACTCCCGGGCTTGATCTCCCTTCTTCTCTCTCTAGATGCACCACTCTCTCTCTCTCTAAAACCCTCGGCCGCCTGAAGAATGAGGAAGAAGGAAACTCAACGTGTATTTATACTGCGCCTGCCGCTCGAGCGGCTTGCGGGCAGCCACGCCACAAGCTGTCCACCGCTCGAGCGCAACTTGAGCAGCCAGCGAGCGGCCTTGCTTTTGGTTTTTTTGCTCGAGAGGAGCTTGAGACACCAGAAGGCGAGGGGTGCCTCTGGCACCTGCGCTCAAGCCATGGCTCGAGCGCCCAGCAGGTGCAAGCCTGCCGGTAGGGCTTCAACATCCCAGACCCGAATAATTTTTTTAATTTTTCTTCCGACACAAAACCTTAATCTTTCCATAGGATTAGTACTAATAATTAGCATCCTAATTACCTCATTAATATCATGTTCTTAAATTCAAAACCTCACAGTAGTTGCCGATACTCTGAGCCATCAATCAGGCTATATGGCGAGATTACAGATTAAAAAAATGGAGATATTGGAATACTTATAGCAATGTAATTTTCAGGGGCATGTTCAGGGTGACCGGATGATTATATCATACCTTCTGGTTCAACCAGTGGTAATAAATGAGGTTAAGGGAAGGCAGGTGAATGACTCTTTTCTTATTGATATCATGAGTGATTTGAATAAAGATTCTATAGCTGATTTTAATGTCCGGTCAGATAGAGTGTTGAGATTTAAAGACCATTTATGCGTGCCAGATGATAAAGAATTGAAGGAGAAAGTTTTAAAAGAAGTTCATCGATCTCAGTACACAATCCATCCCGGAGCGAATAAGATGTATCAGGATTTGAAGAAAATATTTTGTTGGAGGAACATGAAAAGGGACGTTATGGCTTACATGGAAAAGTGCCTTATGTGCCAACAAGTAAAAGCTAAAAGAAGAAATCCCTCTAGGTTATTACAACCGATATCAGTTCTAAGTTTTATTTGGGAGGATGTTACTATGGATTTTGTATCAGGTCTGCCAAGGACCCCCGGGAACCATGACACCGTTTGGGTTATCATTGACCGACTAACAAAGTCAATCCATTTCTTGGCAATCAGGATGACTTACTCTCGTGATAAACTGACTCGGCTGTATGTGAATAAAACTGTCAGACTTCATGGTGTGCCTGCTTCCATCATATCGGATAGGGATCCTCATTTTGTTTCAAGGTTTTGGAAAGGTTTGCATAAAGAATTGGGGACGAAGCTGAAGTTTAGTACTGCCTATCATTCTCAGACTAACAGCCAATAAGAATGGACAATCCAGATCCTTGAGGATATGTTAAGAGCTTCAGTCTTAGAAATGAAAGGAACTTGGGATAATTACTTGGTATTGGCGGAGTTTGCATGTAATAATAGTTATCGGGCAAGTATAGACATGGCTCCTTCTGAAGAATTATATGGAAGGAAGTGTAGATCTCCGATCCACTGGGAGGAAACCAAAGACAAAATAATTTTAGGCTCTGAAATTGTTAAAGAGACACCAGAGAAGATAAAGCTGATACATGAGAACTTACAGGTTGCCCGGAGACAAAGCTATGCAGCTCGAAGGAGATCAGAATTGGAGTTTGATGTGGGTAACTTTGTATTTCTGAAAGTGTCACCATCCAAGGGGACGCCAAGATTTAAGATAAAAGGAAAGTTGAATCCATGATTCATTGGCCCCTTTGAGATTTTAAAGAGGATCAGAGAAGTGGTCTACAGGTTGGTGCTGCCACCAAACTTGGCAAAAGTATATGATATAGTTCACATATCAATGCTCAAAAAATATGTCCATAATCATGCAGATGTAATCAAGTTCAAGCCCTTGGCAATTGACAAAAACTTATCTTACACTGAGGACCCGATACCGATTTTGGACCGGAAGGAGCAAAGGCTACGTAAAAAAATAATCTCCTTGGTGAAGGTGCTTTGGAAGAATCACTAACCTGAAGAAGCAACTTGGTAATGAGAAGAAGAAATCTGGAGCAAGTATCCCCATTTATTTACTTAAGGTCTGTAACTTCATTTAAATTTTGAGGATGAAATTTTCTTAAGTATGAGAGAATTGTGAGATCCCAAATCCAAAAATAACATGATAATTAGTCCTTGTGACCTCTTAAAAGCCAAGTTAAGGTGAAGGCCAAAGTTGAATGTTGAAGGAGGGAGTTGATGTGAAGGCAGGAGTTGATGTTGGCGGCCGGAGTGGCCATAAAACACTTAAAGGCTGGAGTTTATGTTGAAGGCCGGAGTGGCCATAAACCACTTGAAGACCAAAGTTGATGTGAAGGCTGAGGTTGATGATGATAAGGTGATGGTCGAAGTAGGTGAAGGGTTTGAGTTGATGAAGGATGAAGTTGATGATGGATGGAGTTGATGGTGGTCGGAGTTAATGACGGTCGGAGTTAATGACGGCCGGAATTAGGGATATTGACTGAAGTTATAACTGTTTACCGGAACTATGTGGTCATTGACCGAAAATTTGATGATGAAATGTTGATCGAAATTATGTGGTTATTGACCAAAAATTTTAGGATGAAACATTAACCGAAATTATGAGGTAGTTGACCAAAAATTTGAGGATGAAACGTTGACCGGAATTATGTGGTTGTTGATCAAAAATTTGAGGATGAAATGTTCACCGGAATTATGTGGTTATTGACCGGAAATTTGAGGATGAAATGTCAATCAGAAATTGGTTTCATTGACCGGAAAAGGGATGAAATTTTGAAGCAAAATACTGACTGGCTTTTGAGAAAATAAATTCCGGACAGTTTTTTCTGGCGTGTTTTGGAAAACACCCCACCGGGCTACTCGAAGTTAGATTCACCTAACATCTTAAGTTGCTGACCTTCCTTCAAAGCCAAATCTGTCGTGCAGTAGTTGAAGAAGTAAATTTCAAACTGCTTTTAAACAAACCTGCAGGACTGCAAATGTGGCGAATCTGCCAAGCAGCATTTTGAAGAGGAAATTGCCGGATAGCTTTGCTGGCCTGCTGTGAGGACTAATGCTGGGCAGCTTTGAGGATGGGAAAACAGCCATAGTATATTAAAATTGGATTAAGACCAATCTTAAAATCTACCATAATAGATTTACCTACCTCGTTGGCCTCCCTCCAACTACCCAGAGTAGATAAAAAACTCCTACCTAGCTCGTTGACCTTCTAGAAAAAGAAAGTACGAGAAGGTAATTTACCCCACTTGCTCCCACCTAACCCATTCTAAATAAATACTGAACTCCTAATCTGAAAAATGAGTTAGAAAGTCTGTGCGATAAGAAGTAAGCGGCAGAGGAAAAGAGAACCCTAGGCCAGTCGGAGTGAAAGAATTTGGAAATCAGGCAAGTGTACCTCCGTTTTCAAGTTTAAATTGTAATAATGGTTTAATGCAAGTATACTTCAGAATTTATTTTCTATAACATTGTTTTGACAAGTATAAGTTTCATTACGAAGCATGCATGAATCTGAATTAATTTTCTTACCAAGGAAAGCCGATTTCAACTTCTTACACAGGAAGGCCGATTTTATTTTCCATGCTTAAGTGGCCAGTCTTGTTTTGCACTAAGGGATGGCCGAACCTCTTTTACACTAAAGGAAAGCCGAACTTGATTTAGCATCAAGGGTGGAATTCTTTATTACTGAATGCCGGAGTTCTTTTCCAACCAAAGGGCGTAGATCTTTTTCAAAAGGTGAAGTTTTTTTTCCCAACAAAAGGGCGGAGTTGTTTTTCAAAAGGCGGAGTTCTTTTCCAACAAACGGTGGAGTTCTTTTTCAAAAGGCAGAGTTCTTTTCCAACAAAGGGTGGAGTTTCTTTTCAAAAGGTAGAGTTATTTTCCAACAAAGGGGCGGAGTTCTTTTTCAAAAGGCAAAGTTCTTTTCCAACAAAGGCCGGAGTTCAAAAGCCGAAGTTCTTTTTATCAAAAGTCAGAGTTCTTTTTATCACAAGCCAAAGGTCTTTTCAATAAAATTTGGAGTTCTTTTTATCACAAGTCGGAGGTCTTTTTACTCATGCATTAACTGAACAACTTAAAACATGGACAGATTTCATGCATTTAAGTAAATCGTCCAAACATCATGGAATAACTAGTACTTTTTCATAAACAAATAACTAGCCATTATCTACAATCATGCAATAATCAAACTTCATGCGTTCGAAAATCGTGAAACAACTGAACATCAACAAACATGATAAACTTGCATTAAAAACATGAACTTCAAACGGTGAGTACTCTTGCATCAAATCATGAATTTAAAAATGGAGACTACGCTTGCCTGAATTGGATCTATGAACCCCTTACATGGTTCTGGCTCGCAATTCTTAGCACCTTTACCCGATCGTTTGACCCTGCTTTCTATCCTAATTTCTGAGGTCATTACTTACAGACGTTGGGGTTGGTGGTAGTAGGTAGGACAGGTCAACAGCTTGTACTTCATTGCTTGTTCCCCTTGCCTTTCTGGAAGGTCAGCGGGGTGGTTGGGAGTTGGTTACCCACTCAGGCATGGTCTTCATCATTAGTCATTACGTCAATCATCGGGCTGTCAATTGTTTATTGACTTCCGTTCACATTTTCTGGTCTCCTTCTTACCTCCATGTTTTCCTTCATCCTTTTCGGTCAACATTCGTTGACCAGATTACGCTTTTCTCCTCACTCCGGCCATTATTCTTTCACTAACTACTCCGTCCATCATGCCTTGGCCATCAATCAATCATCAACTTCGGCTTCCATTTCTTCATCTACTCCGGCCATCATCTTCTCATTAACTTCAGATTTCTTCTCCCTGCACCCACAATTCTACTCCAGCCTCACCAACACACAAAGTCACTCCGGCCTCATTTCACACAATGCACTCCGGCTTCAAGGCCACTTCGGCCTCCTCATTATTTTCGGTCAACTGGCGTTGACCGGTTATGTCTCCTTTTTCCCTTCACGCATTCTGGTCTCCTTTTTCCCTTCATGCTTTCTGGTCAACATGCGTTGATCGAATTTTTCCTTCTCCTCATGCTTTCCGGTCAACATGTGTTGACCGGATTATGCTTTCCTTCATACTTTCTGGTCAACATATGTTGACCGGATTTTGTCTTCTCCTCAGCTGTCCGGTCAATATGTGTTGACCAGATTACGTTCTTATTACATTTTACGGTCAACATGTGTTGACCGGACAACCTTTAATTTTCGTTGACTCCTTGATCACATTGACTCGATGATTGAAATTTTCTATATTTTAAAAATTTGGGCCGTTATAATCTTCCCCACTTATAGGAATTTCGTCCTCAAAATTTAACGATCAATATAGCCTGTCACTTGCCAGGCTCCACCTCATGCTTGCTATTTAGATTTAAATCTTTTACTATTACCTTTAAAGGAAGTAGGGTGAGAAGAGACTAAATCTCCAGAAGGTACCTCTAACCAAGCTTGATGACACCTTGGTATCCTGAACTATCACTGCATTGACTTTAGACGGAACAGCGGGCTTTTTCATATCCGGCTTCCTAATCAAGGGGCAATCTTTGACTTGGTGTCCCTGCTGACCAAAGTTAAAACAAGCCCCCGTTAGCTTAAAATAAGTTTTTCCTAAGTGCTTTCTTCCGCAGTGGGTGCAATTTTCTGTAGACGCTTGGAAACTGAATGCTGGCTCAATTCCAGTGCTACTCTTCTCTTGATGAGATACTTTCCCCTTTTTAGATGGTCCTAAGGATCCTGGGATGATTCCCTCACTAAGACTTTTTCGATTAATAGCCATTTTTTCTGAAAAACTCTTCATTCTCAATCTCCTTCTCATAGATGATGGCCCTATCTAAAACCTCTCCATATGTAAGTAACTTTAACGTGGACAGGTGTTTTCTAATGTCGTCCCTTAGATCTCGAAATAATCTTCTAGCCCTTCTTTCTTCATCCTCCACCATATAGGAAGCATATCTAGATAGCTCCGAAAACTTTGCATCGTATTCAGCCACGGTGCGAGTGCCTTGTCTTAATCGTAAAAACTCATCTTCCTTATGTCCCCAAAGGCTGGCAGAAAAATATTTCTCCAAAAATGTCGCCCCGAACATATCCCAGGTAATTTCGCTCTCTGTCATCCCAAATGCCCTTTTCTGCGTCTCCCACTAGTGATAAGCCTCCCCTACTAACTTATAAGACGTAAACAGGACTCTATCATCGGCCGGACATTTAATCACCGTAAATACTTTCTTTATCCATTGGATCCAAGTTTCTGCTTTTATTGGGTCTGGTTCTCCTAGAAACTCTGAAACTCGCTCATTAATGAAGCGGTCATACACAGACATTCCCTCATTGATGGGAACTGGGACCGGAACAGGGGCCTGATTTTGTTGTTCCATGGTTTCTATGAAGGTGCTCATCCTCTCCAGTAGGTTCAAGTACTTCTCCTCCCGATCCTGAGAATCACTACTACTACTAGCTATTTGTTTTCCCCTGCTTTCCATTCTCCAACCAACGACTTGACTTCTGAAATCAAGACAATTTGGTTAGATCAAAATTTAGGCTCTAAAATTTATTTAGGACACAACATTCTTCCTGACACCATGTTCTGGTTTTTGCTAAGGGTTAGCGTACTTGTCGGACTAGAATGGCTAAGCCTGAATCATTATGACTTGCTTCCTTCACATATCCTAAGCTTCCGAATAGATTTACATCAAAACCTAAGGCATCTCATGTTTTCTCTGACACCAACTGTGACGGACCGGATACATTCCACCTCATGCGGCTGCTCGTTGACCAAAACCAATCATACGCTCTAGTTAAAAAGCGTGGGCTTAAAAATTTTTCTTCTTTTATATGAATAAACCTTTTATTGTACACAGGATCTCTTAAGGTCGAATTCCTTGAGTTGGCCTCCAAAGTTCTAGGTTCTTACATGATCAGCCAATGAAGAGGCCAGTCGGACATGAAGGTCCCGAAACAAACTAAGATGCCATTATGAATCACAAATTGATCAAACCATAACATCATACGGAAGCATACTAATATTTATAGACTTTTAATAACAAATGTCATTTACAAATCTGACCCAAAACATCGAAAGAGAAAACATCAATTTTTTTTGCTATGCTGCTTAATATTCCGGCTAGCTATCCTGCCTATCTAGTCCCTTCAGACTTCACTCTTTTTTGTCAGGCATAAGTTCGTCATCATTATCATCTGAAAAATAGCAAGAGTGAGCTACAAGGCCCAACAAGGTACTCTCATGTAGAAATCATGCATAGTCATAAACCATGACGAACATGCATAATGCAATAGAGGCATATATACGTGTAGTTTCATAAAACATGGCCGGAGTCGATGCAAACAGATTCGAAGTCATTTTCATGCAATTTGACTTCTAAAAACATGCTTCTGTTTCCAAATTTGTTTCCGTAAAAAATCGGCTATATTTAAGGTCTGCAGCAACTCGACCATCATATCTCAATAACGGCTACATTTAAGGTCTGCAGCTACTCGACCCTCTGAATCAAATAATGCTACATTTAAGGTCCGTAGTCATGACCCAAATCAAACAGCTACATTTAAGGCCTGCAGCTACTTGGCCATCGTATCTCAATAACGACTACATTTAAGGTCTGCAGTTACTCGACCATCAAATCCTTTAGTTCCGCAAATCACAGTGCAAATGCCGGTTTCAAAATACATATCAAAGCCGGTTTCAAAATCACAGTGCAACACCAGTTTCAAAATACGTACAAATGCCGGTTTCATATTCAAGGGACAAATTCCAATTTCAAAACATGCTCTAAGGCCAGTTCAATTTTCTTGGCACACATGGCCGATTTCAAATCACACTTATTGATCGGTTTGCATTTCTTACTCCAAGGGTGGCCGATTTCATTTTCATACAAAGGGAGGCCGATTTTATTTTCTTATCAAGGAAAGCCGATTTCAACTTATTGCTCAAGGTGGCCGGTTTTATTTTCTTACAAAGGAGGCCGATTTCATTTTTTACCAAGGAAAGCCGATTTCAACTTCATGCTCAAGGTGGCCGGTTTAATTTTCTTACAAAGACGCTGATTTTATTTTCTTACAAAGGAGGACGATTTCATTTTCTTACCAAGGAAAGCCGATTTCAACTTCTTGCTCAAGGTGGCCGGTTTCATTTTCTTACAAAGGAGGCCGATTTATTTTTTTACAAAAGAGGCTGATTTTATTTTCTTACCAAGGAAAGCCGATTTCAACTTCTTACACAGGAAGGCCGATTTCATTTTTCATGCTTAAGTGGCCGGTCTTGTTTAGCACTAAGGGATGGCCGAACCTCCTTTACACTAAGGAAAAGCCGAACTTGATTTAGCGTCAAGGGAAGGCCGAACTTGATTTCATGCAAAGGAAAAGGCCCAACTTGATTTTTACCTTAACAATTCTGGAGTTCTTTATTACCGAAAGTTGGAGTTCTTTTCCAACCAAAGGGTGGAGTTCTTTTCCAACAAAATGGCGGAGTTCTTTTTTAAAAGGCGGAGTTCTTTTCCAACAAAGGGCGAAGTTCCTTTTTCAAAAGGCGGAGTTCTTTTCCAATAAAGGGCGGAGTTCTTTTTTATCAAAATCTGGAGTTCTTTTTATCACAAACCGGTGGTCTTTTTACTCGTGCAATAACCGAACAACTTATAATATGGACAAATTTCATGCATTTAAGTAAAACATCCAAACATCATGGAATAAGTGGTACTTTTTTATAAACAAATAACTAGTCATCATCTACAATCATGCAATAATCAAACTTCATGCGTTCGAATATCATGAAACAACATGACATGATAAGCTTGCATTAAAAACATGAACTTCAAACGGTGAGTACTGTTGCATCAAATCATGAACTTAAAAACAGAGAGTACGCTTGCGTGAATTGCTTATCAACTCCTTACTCATGTCTGGCATGGAATCCTTCCCTTCCTTTCTTTCATCTCTGACTCCTTATTCTAACTTGCTCCCAAGTTTTCGCATCTAATTTTTATAGGCGAGGGGGTGGTTGAGCGTAGGTAGGGTAGGTCACTTACTACCCATATTTTATTCACCTCGCCTCTTCTCGAGAATTTCAGAGCAAGTGAAAGTAGGTAGAAGTAGTTTACCTACTCTGGGTAGGTAAAAATCGTCAACAAGGTAGGTAAATCTACTCCAGCTATCAATAAGGTTGGTCTTTTTTGAACTTAATTTACTCTGATTATTATTAATTTTCAGGTACACTCTGGTCTTACTCGTGTCATCCTTGCTATCCATATCCCTTTATTATGTGCTCCAATCGATCATCATCAACTCCGGCCTCTATGATTTATATGACCACTTCGGCCAAGAAGAGGTCACAAGCCACTCCGGCCTCACACCACCTCACAAGGCCACTCTGGCCTCATATCACCTCACAAGTCCACTCCGGCCTCCTTATGATTTCCAGTCAACTAACGTTGACTGGTTATGTCTTTTTTTTTATTCATGTTTTCCGGTCAATATGTGTTGACCGGATTACGTTTTCTTCTCACTCCGGCCATTATTCTTTCACTAACTACTCTGTCCATCATGCATTGGCCATAAATCAATCATCAACTCCGGCCATCCAACATACCATTCACTTCGGCCATTATCATTATCATTCTACTTCGGCCTCACTTCACACACAATGCACTCCGGCCTTCAAGGCCACTCCGGCCTCACTTCACACACAATGCACTCCGGCCTTCAAGGCCACTTCGGCCTCACTTCACACACAATGCACTCCGGCCTTCAAGGCCACTTCGGCCTCCTCATTAGTTTTGGTCAACTGGAGTTGACCGATTATGTCTTATTTTTCCCTTCACGCATTCCGGTCAACATGAGTTGACCAGATTACTTTTTATATTATATTTTTTGGTCAACTGGCATTAATCGGATAACCTTTAATTTTCCTCAACCCCTTGACTCGATGACTAGGACTTTCTATGTTTTAGAAATTTGGGCTATTACATAATTGCTTCAAATATGTTTCCTAAATTGATTGTAATATAAGAATTATGGATTTTACTTTAGATATATCGATATCTTTGGGATTTTTCTTTGGTCTATAACATTTATATAACCTAGGTGTCCAATATGAATTAATGAATATAAGTTGCAAGATAAATTTTAGTATGCTAATAAATGGTTAATCAGAATTGCGCAACAGAGCGTGTGGGCCCATATATTTTAAGGTTCAGTTTGAAGTTCAAAGTGAAAGAATGTCTTCAAGGCTTAGGCTGAATTAAAGTAGGAGTTCATTAGTCCGTTTAAGGTTTTGAATTAAGTTAGAGAAGGAGCCAATAAATTTAGTTTGCTTTCAAATTTGGTGGATTATCGTGATATCTCCTATGTATCGATGATTGCGGAAGTAAGCATATGATCGGGTTAAGCCGTTGTGGGAGATTTGGAATTTGTCTTATAATAAGGTTTCAATTTAGGTTTTAGATAGAAAGGATCAAGTATTAAGAATCAGGATAATTCAGTTGGTTGATATTCTCTAAGAAAATCATTTAAATAAGAAAGTAACTTGGGATTGCAAAGAAGGAAGTTGAAATGATTTTCCCCGAGTGTTGAATTTTAATATTTGTAAAAAATTTGAGGATGAAATTTTTATATGTGGGGGAGAGTTGTATGGTACCGGTTTCCAAAATATGGTAATTAGGAGTAATGAAGTTAATATAAATAAATCGAGGTCAAAGGACATGGGAGAAGCTAGATTGAAAAGCCTAAATATCAAGAATTGGCAAATTCGGGAACCGACATTATAAACATTGAAATGTTAATCTATAAATAAGATTCGAGTTTTAAATTTTTATAATCACAATTTATTAAGCTAATATAATTAAAATTAGGATCCAAGGTAGTGAAAAATTGTGTTAAAAGGGTCGAAATGGGTCCCGAATGGCGCGTGCACAATGTTAGCTTGCTACACGCCTACCCAGGCCTAACCCGCACCCGATGTACACTCAAGCCCTCTCTCTCGTGCAGAGTTTGAGGGAGGGGCGCCCGAAGTGTGCCTGATGCCCGCTCGAGCGCTGATTCCAGTGAAGGGGCGCCCGAAGTGCACCTGACGTAGCTCGAGTGCCAGTTAAGCTATTTAAGCGTGCGTGATTTCATTCTTCCATCATTTTGCACAAATTAGAGAGAGAGGATAGATAGAGCGTGGAGAAGGGAGAGAGAAGGAGGAGATCGAGGCTCTCGGGTTCATTTTCGGCTTAGAGCTAGTTGAAAAAGTTGTAAATTAGGTTGAGGCATGTGCATCCATATGATTCTCTTTCTCTTGTTACACTTTTTGTTCTATTCCTCTAGGGAACTTTTGTTCCAATACCCATCCAAGCTTATATTTTATAAAACCCATGTCTTAGGTATGTATATATGTTGATTTTATATCTGATTTCTATGTTTTGTGTGGTATTATGCTCTAACAAAACCCTAACCCAATGCCCCTCCTTTTTACCCATTTATCTTGAGATTTTTGCGTAATTTGGCTTTAGAAAATTAGAACCGTAGCTTATGGATGTGAATATTATTATTTATTCACATGTATTTTATATATGTTATTTTGTTTGTATTATGAAAATTATGTTGGATGTTTTTGTGAAAGAATTTATTGTTCGGAAGCTACAAAATTTTATTTGGCCCAACATGGTAAGGAGTTTCTAATTTTTCCTAAGGATTATGTTAATTGGTGCAAGTATTTGAAGTCATATAAAGACTTAAACTCCCAAGAAGATGATTACTTGTATATGTATCCAAAAAATATGAGAATTATGAAAAGTATAAGAAGAAAATTCTATGATATGCTAAGTTTTGGTGAACCGTTTCCAAGGAGTGAGAACAAGTGCTAAGAATGAAGTATGCAATTTCTCTTAAGAATAAGTAATTATGAAACTAGACCAAAAATTGATATGTTAGAGGGTAGTATTTCCTGGCATACTTTAGGATATTATTGTGATAAATCGAGGACTACCTCTAGGCCATGGGAGATATGGTGGCATAAGATTTATAGCCAAGTATATCGGGTTAAAGGTATAATACTCGCCACGGGGTGTTTGAATTGCTTGGGTAGTGACTTAGAATGTGTGGAAGCATACACATTCCTTTCATCGTTCGGCCACACTATTAGTTGCTAAGGTCTGCTAGCCGTAGTCCCTAAAGATGAGTAAATTTCAACATGATTTTAGAACCTAAAGAAAAGAAAGATAAAATGTGGGGAATTATATGTATTTTGGAAATGCATTTGATCATACTTCATGTTTATGCATCAATATTATACTCCTATTCTCTTCTCTTGATTTATTTTGAGTGTATTGCTTATTGTCTTTGTTATATTATGCATTGTTGAGCATTTGACTCATTCCTTACTGTTTTCTTACATTCATATGAGAACGAGCTTATACACGATGAGGCGGAGTAGAGGTTAGCAGTTGGCTAGGGTGCAGACTTGGAAGATTATATTGTAGACGTAGATTTTGTTGTTTTGTACCTATATGGAGTACTTTTGTATATTTTGTGATGGAACGGATCCTTATCCTCTAAAGACCTTCCGTCAATAAATATACAAACTAATGCCCATAATTTAATAATATGAAATTCTGTAGAAAATCGGGTAGAGTTTCCTCTACAGTTAGACGAAAACAAAAAAAAATACAACCTATGTAGAACTAAACTTGTACAAACACACAACTGATCGATCATCACAATTCACCCTACAACACACATACATAGGACCGCAGACGCCATAATAGCCATGGCTTTCAAGACAACACATCCTATCCACTATTCAAACTCAAAATGAGATGCCGTCTAGAACCTATACAAATCCAAAACAAAATAGCATAATCAAAACTAGATTCATAAGGTAATCTTGTGGAAGTAAATAGTGTAACCCAACATAAAACATAATATGTCATAACTATATATATATATATTCCATCCACAAAATACATTACTTACATGTAAGACTATCAAATTTATTAAAATCTTCAAGATGATGACTTTGAGGCTCCAAATCTTCCTTATTAAGCTTTGCCTTTTCTTGATCATCAGGAACAAATTCTACTGTTTCATCTGGAGGGAGAAAAATAAAAAAGTGAGCCGAAACCTATCAAGGTACCATAAAACATGCAAATATAATGATTTCATGCAGAACGTAAGTACAGATAAGAAGAAACATAGAATATCCAAAGAACAGAGAAATACGTGAAAATAGAAGAATGCATAATTCATTCTCAACATATATCAGAATTTATAAAATAGTTCCAAATCTCACTTGTTTCTCTGAATTCTAGTTCATTATTCTAATGACCCAATTAGTAAACCCTATTAGCCGAGAGAGCGAATAATCACTGATAGATTGTGTTCATTCCACACAATCAAAGGCCAAAGGTTTGATAACAGCTATTTCCATTTCATTTCATCAATGGTTCGATAGTCTCTATCCTCTGATGACGTCCCGAGGAGGGGCGGACCACATATTACTACATGGACAGAGTTATCCTCGATTACCACCGTAACGTTCTAAGGCATATCGGAGAACCTTATCTGACTAAATAATAGTCCTAGGTCCGATTTCTTATTAATTTACTTAACTCAACACATTTGCTCTTAATTTCATCGTCAAAATTCATCATATCTCAAGGCCAAGTCCAAACTCATACAATCAGTCTTTTAGACAATTTCAAAGGGTCTCTATAATTTGATAATATAGTTCC